>CM064556.1:4601555-4663065 GCA_032716605.1 Paralithodes platypus
TAATTAATATGACATTATACAGGTAACTATATAACATGCCCAAAGACTTAGAAAATAATTATAAACAACATAGATACATACTGTAGGGAATACACAACATACAAAGACATTTATACTGTATATATCAGGGTGATAAGGTGACACATCTTAGCAGTGCTCGTGAGTGTGGTATGGGTGCGATGGGGAAACTAGCTTGACTTTAATGTGGTGTGGATGTAGGGCAGAGCAGGTCATCTATAAGTAAGGCAACGGTCGAGTGACGGAGTGGCTGGGCAACATGTATCAGTATACCTATAGATGGCTATTTACTTTACAGGTAGTGTGTTGAGGGTGCAAAAACAAATGCAAAATGATTGAATTAAATGTTACGTTGTAGCGGGACTGACCGATAGACCACGGATAGTATAAGCGTCAGCTAGCAGTATTTCTTCAGTGAAGATGACATAAATACTAGGAGATCTTAGATACTCCTGACTAACACCTGTCGGGATTAGCCGTTTATAGATAGGATATTTACAACAAATAATAACTTATCACACTGAGTTTAGGGTCATGTGGAACACCTAGAGAAGCTATACACACTCAAACTCATGAGGGAAGGTGAGATACTTTCCCTAACCAGGTCTGAGTACTAAGTTATAGCTTGATCGATATAGATAGTAACTGTAATTTATCGAGAGGACTTCCCTAGTGGTTAAGGCCCCATTAATTGCTCTTTCCATTCACATATGCATAGCCTACGTGAGTTGCAGTTGGGATGTGTGTACATGCTTAGATTGATATGCAGGATTCGAAGTTGCATAATAACTCGTAGGCAGTGTCCACCATTCTTTAACTGTCTTCGTGGTGCGATGCATAAGGTGTTGATTTTCGGTGTGAGCATCCTGGATTCGAATCCACGGACTGCCACATGTGTTTGTAAATTTCATTAATCGATTTTAGGAGTATAGTTGGTTGTTGGAAGGAACATAATTGATATTGGTTCAGGGGTAATTTATCGAGAGGACTTCCCTAGTGGTTAAGGCCCATTAATTGCTCTTTCCATTCACATATGCATAGCCTACGTGAGTTGCAGTTGGGATGTGTGTACATGCTTAGATTGATATGCAGGATTCGAAGTTGCATAATAACTCGTAGGCAGTGTCCACCATTCTTTAACTGTCTTCGTGGTGCGATGCATAAGGTGTTGATTTTCGGTGTGAGCATCCTGGATTCGAATCCACGGACTGCCACATGTGTTTGTAAATTTCATTAATCGATTTTAGGAGTATAGTTGGTTGTTGGAAGGAACATAATAATTGATATATGGTTCAGGGGTAATTTATCGAGAGGACTTCCCTAGTGGTTAAGGCCCCATTAATTGCTCTTTCCATTCACATATGCATAGCCTACGTGAGTTGCAGTTGGGATGTGTGTACATGCTTAGATTGATATGCAGGATTCGAAGTTGCATAATAACTCGTAGGCAGTGTCCACCATTCTTTAACTGTCTTCGTGGTGCGATGCATAAGGTGTTGATTTTCGGTGTGAGCATCCTGGATTCGAATCCACGGACTGCCACATGTGTTTGTAAATTTCATTAATCGATTTTAGGAGTATAGTTGGTTGTTGGAAGGAACATAATAATTGATATTGGTTCAGGGGTAATTTATCGAGAGGACTTCCCTAGTGGTTAAGGCCCCATTAATTGCTCTTTCCATTCACATATGCATAGCCTACGTGAGTTGCAGTTGGGATGTGTGTACATGCTTAGATTGATATGCAGGATTCGAAGTTGCATAATAACTCGTAGGCAGTGTCCACCATTCTTTAACTGTCTTCGTGGTGCGATGCATAAGGTGTTGATTTTCGGTGTGAGCATCCTGGATTCGAATCCACGGACTGCCACATGTGTTTGTAAATTTCATTAATCGATTTTAGGAGTATAGTTGGTTGTTGGAAGGAACATAATAATTGATATATGGTTCAGGGGTAATTTATCGAGAGGACTTCCCTAGTGGTTAAGGCCCCATTAATTGCTCTTTCCATTCACATATGCATAGCCTACGTGAGTTGCAGTTGGGATGTGTGTACATGCTTAGATTGATATGCAGGATTCGAAGTTGCATAATAACTCGTAGGCAGTGTCCACCATTCTTTAACTGTCTTCGTGGTGCGATGCATAAGGTGTTGATTTTCGGTGTGAGCATCCTGGATTCGAATCCACGGACTGCCACATGTGTTTGTAAATTTCATTAATCGATTTTAGGAGTATAGTTGGTTGTTGGAAGGAACATAATAATAGATAGATCGATATAGATAGTAACTGTTATAGATAGATCGATATATCTAATTGTTATATATAGTAACTGTTATAGATAGATCGATATTGATAGTAACTGTTATAGATAGATCGATATTGATAGTAACTATTATAGATAGTTCGATATTGATAGTAACTGTTAGCAACTGTTATAGATAGTAACTGTTCTAGATAGATCGATATACAGTAGATAGTAACTGTTATAGATAGTTATAACTTATAAATACTAACTGTTATATATAGGAACTGTTATAGACAGATCAATATAGATAGTAGCTGTTATAGATAGAGTGATATAGAATATAGTAACCATTGTAAATCGATCAATATAAGAACATAAGAACATAAGAAAATGGGAGTCTGCAGAAAGCCGATTGGCCTAAGCAAGGCAGATCCCTGTCCCACACAACCCCAAATCAATTACAAAGCCCAATTATAGGCTCAACACTCTAATACCCTGAGGATCATCTTACCAAAACGGTTAGAGATTAACGCAGGATTATGGGGGTCTGCAGAGCGCTGATCGGCCCAACCCGGCTGATCCCCCTTCACACCCAACCCTTCTCGTCCATATGCTTATCCAATTTTATCTTAAAGCTCCCTACAGTTTTAGATCCCACTATAGCACTTGGTAGTCCATTCCACCCATCTACAACTCTGTTACCAAACCAATATTTGCCTATATCTTTTCTGAAACGAAATTTATCTAATTTGAAACCATTGGTACGAGTTCTTTCGCTATCACTGAGCTTTAGTACATTTGTCATGTCCCCTTTGTTAATCCCACTAACCCATTTGAACACCTCTATCATATCCCCTCTAACTCTGCGTCTCTCTAACGAATGTAAACCTAATTTCTTCAACCTTTCTTCATACGGAAGATTTCTAATATTATGGATCATTTTTGTCATTCTACGCTGTACTCTCTCCAATGAATCTATGTCCATTCTGTAATAAGGACACCAAAATTGGACAGCATAATCCATATGGGGTCTCACTAATGACAAGTAAAGTTTTAAGATAACATCAGCAGTTCTGTTACTCACACTCCTAGAGATGAACCCGAGAATCCTGTTTGCCTTATTACGAACGCCTATACTGTTTTCTAGGCTTCAAATCATTGCCAACAAACACACCTAGATCTTTCTCGCAGTCTGAATTTTCTAATTCTAAATTAGCTAGTTTATATTTAACATTTGTTTGCATCTTCCCTATCTTTAATACCTTGCATTTGTCAATGTTAAACTTCATCTGCCAATTTACTGACCATTCATGTAAGGTATCTAGATCCCTTTGGAGGCACTCTATATCGCTATCTGAATCAATTGATCTCCCCATTTTAGTATCGTCTGCGAATTTACTTATCCTACTAGTTATACCTAAATCTAGGTCATTTATGTATATAAGAAACAACATGTATATAAGATAGTAACAGTTATTAAAAGTAACTGTTATAGATAGATCGTGTTACGATCCAGGTTCTCAAAGACACAGGGCTCTTCAACATTGGACTAGATAATGGCAAAATGCAACAACGGTAACACTAGAGCCAACCCCTGCCTTAAACACTGGAAAACAAAACACCATTACCGCCCTGAGTCGTGCCTGGACAACGAGGTATCCTATGACTCGGTAACTGGTGCACACACACTAGGCTGACGCTCGATGAAACAGCCTATTCTCAAACAGTAAAAGATTACTCGATTAGGTTACACAAAGAAAATATAGTTAACGTGATTAATTAACGTTACGGTAGATACTCAAATAACTGGCACTCCTGTATTAAAGAAAGTGCAATGCTAGTCCTGCAACATCAACTGGAAACTTCTGAAATAAGTCTGATGCTGGGAAGATGTTCGTAAAGAATCTTGAACAATTATAATGCAGAATACGGGTCACAATAAATGCTAGGACATATAGTAATAATAGGCAGGCGAATAATAAAGACTGCGCAAAGGTAGTAATGCTCGACAACTAAAGAAATGCTTCGTGACACAACGCAACAGCCTACTAGGGTTGTGCAACTCAACAACAACCTCGGCTCAAAAGTGCAGTGAATAATAATGTTGCATACATATAATAATGGGGGCTTATCTCTAACCAGTGTCTGCTCAGTTAATAAAGTCTAGCTGGGGTCCAAGGCAGGGCAACAATGGGCGAGCATGCGGCTCGTAGCCTAACGTTGTCCGAAGGTGGTATAATGAAGATTACGTTATATGACGGGGATGCTCTCTTGATAAATCTAGGTCTCTAGTACCTAGTTCTATCCTGGCGATCCCTCAGAAGTCAACACAATGAGGCAGCACCATGTTGTGAGGGATACGCTATGGCCCTCTCACACCACAGCGCTGTACTCGCAAAGTAAACCCACCCGAAGACAACTTAGGCTCCCACCGTACCTGTCGATGTCGTGCAGGGCTTAGCTAACACTGCACACATCGGAGACAACGACACAGTAACCTTACCCCTAGTCTAGCTTTAGATAACCAAGCAGAATCACTCAACACCTTGCCAGGGAGACATATACCGGTCTACAACCTTCCCGAGAGAGGACACACACGGAAAAGTCCGTCTCTCCAACCTCAATAAAGCATAATACCTCCTTAACCTAATACATGGAAATATCTGAGAGCTTCGCGTACAATACGACTGGTCGACGGTGAACGTCTATGCTGAAACCAGAAGGGATGTTGAGTTTAATAAAGATTAGAGAATGAGAAAGGAGAAGTCGAGAGAGAGAAATAGTATGCAAAGTGGCGAGTATGGGGGACAGAATTGCAAAGGATATAGGCGGTACGCGTGTCAGGCAAGCTCTGAGCTGGTAAAGAACACGCGGCCGCGATGGGCAGGGACTAGTTGACCACCCGGCCGCCAACGCCGTCAGCGCCCAAGCGAGCCGGGCCACAGCTCACCCCGCTGCCAGGTGTACTCCCTCACCCTCTCTCGCTCGCCTCCCACACAAGCAACATTTATATTATAGCAAATATAAAATATTAGGCGCGGTCACAGACCAAAAACAAATACCATTTCTAGACTGTCTGTGGCAACACGACCCTAATGAAATAAAGCAGATCATTCTAGGACAACTGTAGCCCATCCCCCCATCCTGGCGAGCGCTTGCGAGCTGCAATGCCCCACGCAAGCATTCTGTTAATGCCGGGAGGCGTCACACCCCCCCCAAGATATGGGACACTCAACCATGAGCCCATATCTGAACAGGCAGAATGTCGCTAGAATCTGCCACTCCTAACCACTCTGCCACTCATGGAATGCAAGCTCAGTCTCCTCAAAAAAAAATACAACAACATTTATATATAAAACAAATCTTATCACCCTTCCCAAATATAATACATTAATTCATAACATTGTGCTCCCAGAGCGAGCTTTAAGAAGCACAGCCTACTGAGGGAAAATCATCTGCACTCAGTACTCAGCTACAATATTATCTTAAAATTAATTATCAAAAAGAAAGAGTTGTTATTTAATTTTTCATATTTTTTTTAATGTTGTTTTTGGCGGCTACTATAGATGTAGCCTAATTTTCTTCGAATCAAAGCCAACAACTCCTGCCCTGCGACCCTACGCTGATGCTACACACGCGAGCCAACAAGCACCAGCGCAAAAAATACACCGCTAGCCAAGACAGGAGGCTATACCAACATACTGTGGTAGCCTACCCCGGATCTTCCACCCGCGACAAACAGTCCGCAATCACATTCTCACAACCGGCAATATGGCGAATGTCTAAGTTGTACTCTTGCAACATGAGCGACCATCTGGTCAGCCTCATATTCCGGTTGTGGAATTGATTGAGGAATTTAAGTGGGTGGTGGTCGGTATACACTACCACGACTGGCCCATAGGCAGGAACATAGACCTCAAAGTGTCTGAGAGCTAACACGAGTGCCAGCAGTTCCTTTTCAACAACCGAATAGTTTTTCTGTGCTGAATTAAATTTCTTTGAAAAGAAACTGACTGGATGCTCAAGACCTTCCTCGTCTGTCTGCAAAAGTACGGCACCAGCCCCTACTCCGCTGGCATCAGTCGCCAACTGAAATGGTCGTTCAAAGTCCGGGGCCCTGAGGATAGGGTGAGTGCATAAAAGGTGTTTAACTACTCGAAACGCCTGCTCACACTCAGGTGCCCAGCAGAACTTTTTATCTTTAGCTAGTAGATCTGTCAAAGGAGCTAACACCGTTGAATAACCTCTTATAAAGCGGCGGTAATACCCAATCATGCCCAAAAATCTCATGATCTGCCGCTTGGTGGTCGGCCTGGGGAACAAGTCGATAGCCTGTATCTTCTGTTGGGGCGGGCTCACCTGCCCTAACCCAACCACAAACCCCAGATACTGCACCGTGGCTTGCACAAAGTCACACATGCCCATATTAACCACCAAGCCTGCTTTACTAAGTTGACTAAATAAGGCTTCTATGTGCTCACAGTGACTTTGGAAATCGTTGTCATAAATGATCACGTCATCAAGGTAGACAGTACAGTTTGGGATGTCTGCTACGATGTCGTTCATTAAGCTCTGGAAAGTGGCCGGTGCATTTTTCAGACCATATGGCATCACGTTGCAACGGTAAGTACTGCCATCCACCACAAACCCGCACACCTCTTTAGCCCGCTCAGACAGTGGTACTTGCCAGTAGCCTTTGACGAGGTCTACCTTGGTCAAGTACCTTGCTTTCCCGATCTTATCCACACTGTCATCCACCTGGGGAAGAGGATACGCATTGGTGGGGGTCAATCCGTTCAACCGCCTAAAGTCAATGCAGAACCGAACTTTTCCATCAGGTTTGGGCTGCAGAGTGACAGGAGAAGTCCACCGTACTGCCCCCTTCTCGATCAAGCCTCTCGCCAGCATATACTCCAGCTCATCCCTGAGCACTGGGAGTTTAATGGGTGGCACCCGATAAGGTATCGACTTGAAGGGGGGGTGCTCTCCTACATCGACGTCATGCACCGCTTGAGTAGTGAGGCCTGGGTGCTCGGCAAATATAGTGGGGTATGAATCGAACAGGCGCTGCACTGCCACCTGCTGTTCCTCCGGCAGGTGCGCCAGAGCATCATGCGCACATTGACTCGAATTCCCCGCCCACTGATCAGCCGAGACATGACAATCCCAGTTATCATCCACCTGATCATTTCTGCCCCCCTCTCCTTCTCCACCATGACTGCAGCAGGTCAACACAGGGACAGCTAGTGACTCAGGTGGGCGCCTCACATACTCCTTCAACAAATTAATGTGGCATAGTTGGTTACGCTTCTTCCGGTCTGGAGTGGCAACGAGGTAATCTAGATCGGAGATCTTTGACACCACCCGATAAGGCCCAGCATACTTGGCAGCCAGAGGATGACCTGCCAAAGGCAACAGGACCAACACCTCTTGACCTACCTGAAACTCCCGGAGTTTCGCCTTAGTATCGTACCTGTCCTTCATACGGGCCTGCAAACTCACCAAATTACGCCCGGCCAGCTCCAGACTTCTAAGCATTCTCTCTCTGCTCTCGAGGATGTATCTCAACATAGAACATGGCTTAGCGGTACCCTCCCAAATCTCCTTCACCATGTGGAGAGGGCCCCTCACCTGATGCCCGAAAACAAGCTCATTCGGACTGAAACCGAGACTCTCTCCAGGTACTTCTCTTGCCGCGAACAAAACATACGGCAGACCAAGGTCCCAATCCTTTCCGTTCTCTGCGCAATAACATCGAAGCATGCTTTTTAGCGTGGCGTGCCACCTCTCCAACACCCCTTGACTCTCCGGGTGATACGCAGAAGAGACGACAGTGCTGATGCCATGCTGAATCATAGTTTGTTTGAACAGATTAGAGGTAAAATTAGAACCTTGGTCCGATTGCACCTCTTGCGGGAAACCATACCGCGAGCAATACAAGAGCAGGTTCCGGACAACAGTTTTCGCCGTGCCATTTCTCATTGGATATGCATCAGGATAACGAGTGGCCACATCCATGATAGTTAATAGAAATTTATTACCGGCACTAGTAGGGGTTAGGGGTCCGACCATATCAATGATGACCTTACTGAAGGGCGGTCCACTGACAGTAATGGGGTGCAACGGGGCTCTCGGAATTGTTTGGTTAGGTTTTCCAACCCTCTGGCACGTATGACACCTTGCTATCCAGGTTACCATCTGCCCCTTCAACCCCGGCCACCAAAACAATTTTTCTAAAGCCGCCACCGTTTTTCTCACCCCTAGATGTCCTGCCAGTGGTATGTCATGCGCCAACCTCAGTAGGCTATCCCTGCACTCCCGTGGCACCACCAACTGGTCCACTACTCCGTGCCCCTCTTGCCAACTACGTTTAGGGTCTTGAAAACGCCTATAGAGGATACCTTCTAAATAAACAAAATCTCCTGGCTGTGCATCACCGTCCTCGTCGAGCTCTACAGCTCCATTAGCACACGTTTGGAGCTCAGGGTCCTCTAGTTGCAACCGACGTATATCTGAGGGTGCCAAGCGATCTAACTGCTCCCGGCGCAATGCATGACCTTCCCCGATACTGGGCTGCTCCCTCTGTCTCTCTCGATGTACATAACGTTGCTGTCGTGGAGACTCGTCATGCCCAGCCTCGTCACTCTCGATGACAGGCCCAGGGGCTACTCCAGAATTAAGTAATGGTGCTAATACTGAATCACCCAGGAGAGCCGCCGAGTCAAAACTCTTAAAACCAACTCCAGCTTTAGCCTCCTCCTGTTGATCGTTCCTCCGCTGGTCAGAAGACGGAGGACTAGGCTGTGACACTTTAGCTGCCCGAGCTCGGGTGACAACACACGCCATGGGTTGTGTCTGGCACCGCTCGACCCACTCTTGCTCTTCCCTACTCACCTCGGCCGGCCTCTCGGCAACGACTAAGGGTAGAACCTCAGAAGCGGGCATTGCAAAGGCGTTGCCGAGAAGAAGGTCGACGCCCTCCACTGGCAGTTTCTCCACAATCCCGACATCCAATTCACGTGCCACACCATCCACCTCCAACTCCAACCGCACCAGCGGGTATGACCGAGTTGCATTAATACCCTGCACCACCACCACCCGAGCCGCATTTATAGGGTAGCCAGTCAAGTTTTTCATCAGAGTCTGGGAAGCACCTGTATCACGCAAGACCTCTACTCCATGCTTGCGCCCCGCCCACATCACGCAACCCCGCCCTCTATGGTCGCAAAAAACATCCTGAGCAGGGTTCGAGCCTCCCAGGTGCTTCTGCATTGGCTGTGCCTCAGCCTCTGACGAACTGCCCCGGGCAAACTCAGACGACTTCGGAGACACACCAATGTTGCAGGCCAAAGACAGAGCTGCTGTAGGTGGTTTGCTAGGACAGACTCTTGCAAAGTGCCCCTTTTTATGACAATGATAACACTCCAACTCCCCTTTGGGCTTCCCTTAGTACTGGGAAGGGCCCGGCCCCTTCTTAAAGGGGACGGTGCTAGTCTTGTGGTCAGTCTTGGTATCATGGCTCTTGTACTTGTTTGCATAAGGTATATCACTAACTCGGGGGGGTGGGGCGTCACGCCCCTTGTTACCTGCCTCACTACGCTGGGCAGACCCGCACCCACGAATTAGTGATAGCCGGAGGTCAGCCATCTCAGCTGCCTCCTGTAGAGTTTTTGGTTGCTTTTCTTTAAGGTTTAACGTCAGGTCGCCGCCCGTGCATTTGAAAAACTGCTCTAAAAGCACCAACTGTTTAATGTCGTCAAACGTAGTAGCTTTCTCCGACCTCAGCCAATTCCCAAAAGCATCGGACAGCTCCCGGGCATGCTCCAAAAAGGTGCTCTCCCGACCCTTGGTAACACCCCGGAACTTCAACCTGTACGTCTCTGGTTGTAGTTCGTATGCTCTCAGGACAGCCTCCTTGAGTTCCTCATAGATAATACAAGACTCTATAGGCAACGCATCGTAGGCTTTAAGACCCTTGCCTATTAATCTAGAGGATACTAGTGCTGCCCATTTATTCTCTGGCCACTGGTGTTCCTGGCACTTCTTCTCGAATCGTGTGAAAAATTCTGTTACACCACTCTCATCAAACACCGGAACCAGTTTCAATAAGTACGAGAGAGACTGCTCATGAACACAGTTACCAGCCCCAAGTCGCTGTCCCGTTGTCTCTACTCGCGACTTCTCTACGTCCATGTCGGCACAGTACCTAGTCGACTCAGCTTGGATTTTTGCTTGACTGATAGTTTTTCTCTCTTCTATCTTGGCTAATTCTAATTGCTGCTGATGCTGAAGCTTAGCTAATTCGAGCTTAAACAATAATTCTGGAGATAACCCTTGAGGAGGTGAAGGTGCTACAATGTTTGAAATTACCGGTGGTCCCCCAGGGGCAACCCACCCTGCCAGTCACCACCCAACTGCGGAAGCGTACCCGGGGTCGGCAAACTACTGGGATGGCTGGGAGTCGAATGTAGGGGAAGCATGGCCGAAGGGCTCTGAGCACTCAACCCATCTCGCTCACCAGTCACCCTGCCCAGTACACACGTTATCAAGTTATCCTTGGTCATGCTGCTAGTAACCGCATGACCGATAGCTGTGGCCAGGCATTGAAGACCGTACCGATCCATACCCTCCAACCGCTCGGCAGTAACAGGCCATTGCAAAAATATCCTAGCATCCTCCTCACAGTTCACCCGATTAACCCTTTCATCATGCTGCTGTTCCTCAGTTGCGACATTACGTACTGTGTCTCCATTCTCCTCTGACCCGGTATAAGACATGATGCTCACAAAAATTTCTCACCACAATATTCAGAAAAGAAGTACCCCAAACTCTTATGTAGCACTATTCACTTGCCAAAAATGTCTGAAGACTCTCAAGTGCTATACTACTTTGCCAAACAAAATTAACGTGCCCACTATATTCCTCAATAAAACAAATGACCACAACAATCCTGCAATTATCTCTTAGTTCACAAGATCCTGAGCTAGGTCGCCATTTGTTACGATCCAGGTTCTCAAAGACACAGGGCTCTTCAACATTGGACTAGATAATGGCAAAATGCAACAACGGTAACACTAGATCCAACCCCTGCCTTAAACACTGGAAAACAAAACACCATTACCGCCCTGAGTCGTGCCTGGACAACGAGGTATCCTATGACTTGGTAACTGGTGCACACACACTAGGCTGACGCTCGATGAAACAGCCTATTCTCAAACAGTAAAAGATTACTCGATTAGGTTACACAAAGAAAAGATAGTTAACGTGATTAATTAACGTTACGGTAGATACTCAAATAACTGGCACTCCTGTATTAAAGAAAGTGCAATGCTAGTCCTGCAACATCAACTGGAAACTTCTGAAATAAGTCTGATGCTGGGAAGATGTTTGTAAAGAATCTTGAACAATTATAATGCAGAATACGGGTCACAATAAATGCTAGGACATATAGTAATAATAGGCAGGCGAATAATAAAGACTGCGCAAAAGTAGTAATGCTCGACAACTAAAGAAATGCTTCGTGACACAACGCAACAGCCTACTAGGGTTGTGCAACTCAACAACAACCTCGGCTCAAAAGTGCAGTGAATAATAATGTTGCATACATATAATAATGGGGGCTTATCTCTAACCAGTGTCTGCTCAGTTAATAAAGTCTAGCTGGGGTATCAAGGCAGGGCAACAATGGGCGAGCATGCGGCTCGTAGCCTAACGTTGTCCGAAGGTGGTATAATGAAGATTACGTTATATGACGGGGATGCTCTCTTGATAAATCTAGGTTTCTAGTACCTAGTTCTATCCTGGCGATCCCTCAGAAGTCAACACAATGAGGCAGCACTATGTTGTGAGGGATAGGCTATGGCCCTCTCACACCACAGCGCTGTGCTCGCAAAGTAAACCCACCCGAAGACAACTTAGGCTCCCACCATACCTGTCGATGTCGTGCAGGGCTTAGCTAACACTGCACACATCGGAGACAACGACACAGTAACCTTACCCCTAGTCTAGCTTTAGATAACCAAGCAGAATCACTCAACACCTTGCCAGGGAGACATATACCGGTCTACAACCTTCCCGAGAGAGGACACACACGGAAAAGTCCGTCTCTCCAACCTCAATAAAGCATAATACCTCCTTAACCTAATACATGGAAATATCTGAGAGCTTCGCGTACAATACGACTGGTCGACGGTGAACGTCTATGCTGAAACCAGAAGGGATGTTGAGTTTAATAAAGATTAGAGAATGAGAAAGGAGAAGTCGAGAGAGAGAAATAGTATGCAAAGTGGCGAGTATGGGGGACAGAATTGCAAAGGATATAGGCGGTACGCGTGTCAGGCAAGCTCTGAGCTGGTAAAGAACACGCGGCCGCGATGGGCAGGGACTAGTTGACCACCCGGCCGCCAACGCCGTCAGCGCCCAAGCGAGCCGGGCCACAGCTCACCCCGCTGCCAGGTGTACTCCCTCACCCTCTCTCGCTCGCCTCCCACACAAGCAACATTTATATTATAGCGAATATAAAATATAAGGCGCAGTCACAGACCAAAACAAAGACCATTTCTAGACTGTCTGTGGCAACACGACCCTAATGAAATAAAGCAGATCATTCTAGGACAACTGTAGCCCATCCCCCCATCCTGGCGAGCGCCAGCGAGCTGCAATGCCCCACGCAACCATTCTGTTAACGCCGGGAGGCGCCACAATCGATATAGATAGTAACTGTTATAGATATACCCAAAACAGATTTTACCGGTTATAGATAGATCGATAAAGATAGTAACTGTTATATATAGATCGATAAAGATAATAACTGTTATAGATAGATCTATAAAGATAGTAACTGTTATAGATAGATCGATAACGATAGTAACTGTTATAGATAGATCGATAGAGATAATTACTGATATAGATAGATCGATAAAGATAGTAACTGTTATAGATAGATCGATAAAGAAAGTAACTGTTATAGATAGATCGATAAAGATAGCAACTGTTGTAGATAGATCGATAAAGATAGTAACTGGTATAGATAGATCGATAAACATAGTAACTGTTATAGATAGATCGATAAAGATAGTAACTGTTATATATAGATCGAAAAATATAGTAACTGTTATAGATAGATAGATAAAGATAGTAACTGTTATAGATAGATCGATAAAGATAGTAACTGTTATATAGATAGATCGATAAAGATAGTAAGTGTTAGAGATAGATCGATCAAGATAATAACTGTTATGGATAGATCGATAAAGATAGTAACTGGTATAGATAGATCGATAAAGTTAATATTTGTTATTGATAGATCGATAAAGATAATAACTGTTATAGATAGATCGATATAGATAGTAACTGTTATAGATAGATAGATAAATTTAATATTTGTTATAGATAGATCGATAAAGATAGAAACTGTTATAGATAGATCGATATAGATAGTAACTGTTATGGATAGATCGATAAAGATAGTAACTGTTATATAGATAGATCGATAAAGATAGTAAGTGTTAGAGATAGATCGATAAAGATAATAACTTATGGATAGATCGATAAAGATAGTAACTGTTATATAGATAGATCGATAAATATAGTAAGTGTTAGAGATAGATCGATAAAGATAATAACTGTTATTGATATATCGATAAAGATAGTAACTGTTATAGATGGATCGATAAAGTTAATATTTGTTATAGATAGATCGATATAGATAGTAACTGTTATAGATAGATCGATATAGATAGTAACTGTTATAGATAGATCGATAAGATAGTAACTGTTAGAGATAGATCGATAAAGATAATAACTGTTCTGGATAGATTGATAAAGATGGTAACTGTTATATAGATAGATCGATAAAGAGAGTAAGTGTTAGAGATAGATCGATAAAGATAATAACTGTTATGGATTGATCGATAAAGATAGTAACTGTTATAGATAGATCGATAAAGTTAATATTTGTTATAGATAGATCGATAAAGATAGTAACTGTTATAGATAGATCGATATAGATAGTAACTGTTATAGATAGATCGATAAGATAGTAACTGGTAGAGATAGATCGATAAAGATAATAACTGTTTTGGATATATCGATAAAGATAGTAATTATTGTTCTCAAAAACAGTGCTTCTGTGCTGACTCCCTGCCTAGGCAAACTCTTTCGTCTCTGTCTATCCTCTAACGACTTCCCTTCATGCTGGAAGTTTGCTCACATTCAACCTGTCCCAAAGAAGGGTGACCGCTCTCAACCCTCCAACTATCGTCCAATTGCTCTCATCTCTTGTCTTTCTAAAGTTTTTGAAACTATTCTTGCTTCCAAATTTCTTAAGCATTTCTCTTCTCATAATATGCTCTCAGATCGCCAGTATGGCTTCCCTAAGGGTCGCTCTACTGGTAATCTTCTTTCATATCTTACTAACTCTTGGTCATCCTCCTTTCGGGACTTCGGTGAGACTTTTTCTATTGCACTAGACATATCGAAAGCCTTCGATAGAGTCTGGCATAAATCTTTAATTTCTAAACTACCCTCCTTCGGTTTCGATCCCTCCATCTGTGCCTTTGTCTCTAATTTCCTTTCCGGCCGTTCCATAGCCGCGGTTGTGGACGGCCATTGTTCACTTCCTCACCCTATAAACTTCGGTGTTCCTCAGGGCTCTGTCCTATCTCCTATTCTCTTTCTGATTTTTATGAATGATCTCCTTAACTGTACCTTAATTCCCATCCATTCATACGCAGACCACTCAACCTTACACTACTCCATTAGTTGTTCAGAACGCCCCAGCCAGCAGTCCCTCAACGACAAACGTAATGAAGCCATAGAACTCTTAAATTCTGATCTAAATACTATTTGCAATTGGGGCAGAGAAAACCTTGTTAACTTTAATGCTTCCAAAACCCAATATCTCCATCTATCTACCCGTCAGGATCTTCCAGCGGACTATCCCTTATTCTTCAACAATACAAAAATTAACCCTTCATCTTCTCTCAATATTCTTGGTGTCCCTTTTTCTTCTGCTCTCATTTGGAAGGACCATATTACCAGTCTTGCTAAGGCAGCCTCCCAGAAGCTGGGTGTGCTCAACCGCCTTAGGGGGTATTTTTCCCCTGCACAGCTTCTTGCTCTGTACAGGGGCATAGTGCGCCCTTGTATTGAGTATTGTTCACATGTGTGGGGAGGTTCCTCTCACACCGCTCTCCTAGACAAAGTTGAAAGGAAGGCCTTTCGTATCATTAACTCCCGTCCACTCACCAACTCTCTGCAATCTCTCTCTCTCCGCCGCAATGTTGCATCTCTCTCGCTATTCTATCGCTACTATAATAATCAGTGTTCCTCAGAGCTATCCCAGTGCATACCACCTCCTTTATGTAGGGCACGTGGTACCCGTCTTGCAACTCAATCCCACCCCTACTCTGTGCAACTCTCCAACCCAAGAGTGAAACATTACTCTCAAACTTTCTTCTACTCAACAGCTGAGCTCTGGAACTCTCTCACAGAATCAGTCTTTCCCTCTTCCTTTTTTTTTTCTTTTTTTTCTTTTTTTTTTTATTTTTTATTTTTTAAAAGACCTTCCTATGACTTAAATTGCTTCAACCTCCGTGTGTCCAGGCATTTTGGCTCGAACATCCCTTGATTTTGGCCCTGTCACTCTTTCAACTATGGGTGAGGCACTCGCTATAGGCAGTAATGCCTTTTGCCTCCCTCAATCACATAGAAAAAAGAAAAAAAAAGATAGATCGATAAAGTTAATATCTGTTATAGATAGATCGATAAAGATAGTAACTGTTATAGATAAATCGATATAGATAGTAACTGTTATAGATAGATCGATAAAGATAGTAACTGTTATAGATACTATTAATCGATAAAGATAGTAACTGTTATAGATAGATCGATAAAGATAGTAAATGTTATGGATAGATCGATAAAGATAGTAACTGTTATAGATAGATCGATAAAGATAATAACTTATAGATAGATCGATAAAGATCGTAACTGTTATAGATAGATCAATATAGATAGTAACTGTTCTAGATAGATCGATAAAGATAGTAACTGTTATAGATAGATCAATAAAGATAATAACTGTTATAGATAGATCGATAAAGATAGTAACTGTTATAGATAGATCGATAAAGATATTAACTGTTATAGATAGATCGATAAAGATAGTAACTGTTATAGATAGATCGATAAAGATAGTAAATGTTGTAGAAAGATCGATAAAGATAATAACTGTGATAGATAGATCGAGAAAGATAGTAACAGTTATAGATAGATCGATAAAGATCGTAACTGTTATAGATAGGTAGATAAAGATAGTAACTGTTATATGTAGATCGGGAAAGATAATAACTGTTATAGATAGATTGATAAAGATAGTAACTAATATAGATAGATCGATAAAGAAAATATATCTTATAGACAGATCAATTAAGATAGTAACTCTTATAGATAGATCGATAAAGCTAGTAACTGTTATAAATAAATAGATAGGGATAGTAACTGTTATAGATAGATTGATAAAGATAGTAACTGTTATAGATAGATCAATAAAGCTAGTAACTGTTCTAGATAGATCAATAAAGATAGTAACTGTTATAGATAGATTGATAAAGATGTTAACTGTTATAGATAGATTGATAAAGATAGTAAATGTTATAGATATATCAATATAGATAGTATTTGTTATAGATAGATCGATAAAGATGATAACTGTTATAGATAGATTGATAAAGATAGTAGCTGTTGTAGTTAGATCGATATAGATAGTAACTGTTATAGATAGATCGATAGAGATAGTAACTGGTATAGATAGATCGATAAAGATTATAACTGTTATAGATAGATCGATAAAGATAGTAACTGTTATAGATAGATCGATACAGATAGTAACTGTTTTAAATAGATCGATAAATATAGTAACTGTTTAGATAGATCGATAAAGATAATAACTGTTATAGATAGATCGATAAAGATAGTAACTGTTATAGATAGATCGATATAGATAGTAACTGTTATAGATAGATAGATGAAGATAATAACTGGTATAGATAGATCGATAAAGATAGTAACTGTTAGAGATAGATCGATATAGATAGTAACTGTTATAGAAAGATCGATAAAGATAGTAACTGTTATAGATTGATCGAAAAAGATAATAACTGTTCTAGATAGATCGATAAAGATTGTAACTGTTATAGATAGATCGATATAGATCAGCGGTTCTTAACCTTTTTATCACCGCGCCCCCCTTTGGTCAGGACTGTATTCATGATGACCCCCCCCCCCACCCCCACCGCCTCTAATGCCTAGAAAAGTATTATTTGTTATCCATTCCATATGGATGCTTAAGATGCACGATACTGCAAAAAGGGCGAACAAATAACCAATCTGCATGCAAGGATTAAAACTGATTAATGGTTTTATGTCAACACTACATGTGGTTGCTCGGAATGACGGTTGTGAATTTGTCTATCAAAGTTTCTTGTTTATATATATATATATATATATATCTTTGCAATTACCCTATATGCATTTGAATGGCCTAGCCATATTCTGAACATTGATTACTCCACGCCCCCCCTAGCATTGTCAAATGCCCCCCCCCGGTTCAGAAGCACTGATACAGATAGTATCTGTTATAGATAGATTGTTAAAGATAGTAACTGTTATAGATAGATAGATAAAGATAGTAACTGTTATAGATAGATCGATAAAGATAGTATATACTATAGATAGATCGATAAAGATAGTAACTGTTATAGATAGATCGATAAAGATAGTAACTGTTATAGATAGATCGATAAAGATAGTAACTGTTATAGATAGATCGATAAAGATAGTAACTGTTATAGATAGATTGATAAAGATAGTAACTGTTTTAGATAGATCGATAAATATAGTAACTGTTATAGATAGATCAATAAAGATAGTAACTGTTATAGATAGATTGATAAAGATAGTAACTGTTATAGATAGATCAATAAAGATAGTAACTGTTATAGATAGATCGATAACAATAGACTTGCCTTGCGCTAATATTTCTAACTAACTAAATACTAACTGACCCAACATTATAGGTGGTTACTGTGGTGATTATATTTGTTTATGATTTTTTTGGGTTTTGATTTTTGTTTGTTTCCAATTTTCGGGCAATATTCCTTGTTCCACCTGCAAGCTATTTATGAGATGTAGGATCGTTCCGCTCGACAAAGAAAAATCAACAACTGAGTGGTGCAAAATATCTTAAAATGTATGTAAAAGATGATACTTGGGGAGATAGGGTTTTGTATAATATATACATTTTCTTTTTATTTTTGTTTGTATGTGAATGGGGAAGACAAAAGGCATAACTGTCTGCAGCGAGTGCCTCCCCAAGAGTTGAAAGAGTGACAGTGCCAAAATCATGGGACGTTCGAGCTAAAATGCCTGGACACGCGGAGTTTGAAGCAATTTAAGTCATAGGAAGAGGGAAAGACTGATTCTGGGAGAGAGTTCCAGAGCTCAGCAGTTGAATAGAAGAAAGTCTGAGAATAGTGTTTCACTCTTGGGTTGGAGAGTTGCACAGAGTAGGGGTGGGATTGTGTTGCAAGGCGGGTACTATGTACCCTACATAGAGGAGGTGGTACACACTGGGAAAGCTCCGAGGAACACTGATTAATGTAGTAGCGATAGAATAGCGAGAGAGATGCAACATTGCGGCGAATAGAGAGAGATTGCATAGAGTTGGTGAGTGGACGGGAGTTAATGATACGAAAGGCTTTTCTTTCTATTTTATCTAGGAGTGTGGTGTGAGAGGATCCTCCTCACACATGTGAACAATACTCAATACAAGGATGCACTGTGCCCCTGTACAGACCAAGAAGCTGCGCAGTGGTAAAAGAAACCTTGAGGCGGTTGAGCACACCCAGCTTCTGGGAGGCTGCTTTAGTGAGATTGGTAATATGATCTTTCCAAGTGAGAGCAGAAGAAAAAGAGACACCGAGAACATTGAGAGAAGATGAAGGGTTGAGTTTTCTATTGTTGAAGAATAAGGGATAGTCCTCTGGAGGTTCCTGACTGGTAGTAAGATGGATAAATTGAGTCTTGGAAGCATTAAATGTAACAAGGTTTTCTTTACCCCAATTGGAAATAGTAGCTAGATCAGAAGAAGAGTGTTTTATGGCTTCATTACATATGCTTTTGAGGGACTGCTGGCTGGGGCGTACTGGAAAACTTATTGAGTGGTGTAAGGTAGAGTCGTCTGCATATGAATGGATGGGACTGGATGTACAGTTGAGAAGATCATTTATGAAAATTAGAAAGAGAATAGGAGATAGGACAGAACCCTGAGGAACACCGTAGTTGATAGGATGAGGAAATGAGCAATGGCCATCCACAACCGCAGCTATGGAATGGCCGGAAAGGAAATTAGAGACAAAGGCACAGATGGAGGGACAGAAACCGAAGGAGGGCATTTTAGAAATTAAAGATTTGTGCCAGACTCTATCGAAGGCCTTCGATATGTCTAGTGCAATAGAAAAAGTCTCACGGAAATTCCGAAAGTTGGATGACCAAAAGTTAGTAAGATATGAAAGAAGATCACCAGTAGAACGACTCTTAACCCTTAAAAAGCGGCTCACCACTTAAGTCGAGTTAAATAAAGCTGGACTATGTGGCGGCGCTCGACATAGGTCGAGTGGCAATTTCAGCACGTAATGTGGCTGAGAGAGAGAGACAAGTGGTGGCAGGAGACTAGCGAGCGTATGACTGCTCCAGACCACCGCGGCGAACCTACTGACACAAATCTCAGCTCCCTCCTCCCTCTCTCACTCGCTACATACTCAATTATGTACCGAAAGTACCGAATTACCTGCTTTTTGCACTCGCGTTGCACGGTTATTGCAAGAAAACTATCCATCATACAAGGATCGTTATGGTGTCATTCGAAAGCTCTGTTTATGCCCTTTCAGGGATAGGTACTTGTTTTACGTTCTGGGTCTTATTTAGGCATGAAAATGATCACGTAAACAGCCCTATTTTGGCTAAAAACACCCCGCTGGGCGGTACACATAAATAAACCGCATAGGCCGCTAAAGAAGGGTTAAGGAAGCCATACTGGCGATCTGAGAGCAGATTATGAGAAGAGAAATTTGGAAGCAAGAATAGTTTCAAAAACTTTAGAAATACAAGATATGAGAGTATTGGATGATAGTTGGAGGATTGAGAGCGATCACCTTTCTTTGGGACAGGTTGAATGAGAGCAAACTTCCAGCAAGAAGGGAAGACGTTAGAGGTGAGACAGAGACGAAAGAGTTTGCCTAGGCAGGGGGTCAGCATGGAAGCACAGGTTTTGAGTATAACAGGAGGAACACCGTCCGGACCGTACGCCTTCTTAGTATTAAGCCCAGAGAGGGTAGAAAGTACATCTTTGGAAGAGATTAGGATATTAGGCATAAGTAGGAGAGAGGGGGGTGGAGAGGGAGGAATACCACCGGAATCATCCAAGATAGAGTTTCTAGCAAAAGTTTGAGTGAAGAGTTCAGCTTTGTCAGAGGAGGAAGTGATGGTTGTGCCATCAGAGTGGAAAAGGGGAGGGAAAGACGAGGAAGAAAAGCTGTTGGAGAGGTTTTTGACTAGATGCCAGAAAGCTTGGGAAGAGCTAGAGTTGGATAGATCAGTGCATTTAATTATTGATGAAAGAGTGCTTGGCAAGTCGAAGAGCAGATTTGGCTTGATTCCGGGCAGAAGCATAGGAAGAATGAGATTCTTGAGTTTTAAGGCGTCAGTACCTTTTGAATGCTTCCTCCTTGTTGTGGACAGCAGTATAACAAGCGTGAGTAAACCAAGATTTTTTTGCATTAGACTGAGAGAAAGAAAATGGAATGTACGCTTCCATGTCCGAGAGGATTACCTCGGTAATGCGTTCAGCACACTCCGAGGGTCGCCGGCCATGGAAGCAGAAGTCATTCCATGTGAAATTAAAGAAGTACTGCTGGAGAGCCTCCCAGTCGGCAGCGCCAAAGTACCACAAGCACCGCCGGTTGGGAGGATCAGGTGGCCGTACTGAAGAGATAGGACAGGTGACGGAGACAAGTTTATGGTCGGAGGAGCCCAAAGGAGAGAAAAGATTGACATTATACGAAGAAGGGTTGGAAGTCAGAAAAAAGTCATGAATGTTGGGCCGATCTCCGGAACGATCCGGGATACGGATGGGTTGCTGGACCAGCTGCTCTAGGTCATTTATGATAAAAAAAGACGTAGGCTTGTTCACCAGGTTGGTCAGTAGTGTGAGAGGAGACCCATTGGCGGTGGTGAACGTTGAAATCTCCTAAGATGGAGATTTAAGAGAAGGGAAAGATTGATAGAATGTGTTCCACTTTTGAGTTTAGATAGTCAAAGAATTTGGGAAAGTCGTTAGAGTTAGGGGAAAGATAGACAGCACAGAAATATTTAGTATGAGAATGACAGGACAGTTTGAGCCATAAAGTTGAAAATTCAGAGGAGTCGAAATCGGGAACACGAGAGCAAGTGAGTTTGTTGTGTACGTATGTACAAAATCCGCCTTTGGCTTTGAAACTAGGATATAGAAAGTAGGAGGATACAGAGAAGGGACTGCTGCAAGTTGTCTCAGATACCTGGGTTTCGGTGAGGAAAAGAAGATACAGAGTGAAAATTAGAGGAAAGGCAGCGAATATTGCAAAAGTGGATAGTAAGCGTGACAGACCGTGGTCCAGAGCATTTAGAGAGGTCGTCAGGGGAAGGTCGGGCATGTGTGGGGGCATTTATGGTCCCCCCCCCCCCCAGGGTCTCCGAGGCCGGGCCTGTGTACATAATTTTAAATAATTTTAAAGGAGGAAGTGTGGTGTGCATGTTAAGTGTAGTGAAATAGATAGGAGGAGGAGCTGTTTGTGAGAGCATGCTTGACTACTCTCAGTGTAAGTGAGGCATAAAGGGAATCAGTAAGAGAGGCCAAGCAAATGAGACAGGAGTTCCAGCGATCCCTTATCAAATGCCTACAGCCTCTCCTGGGTATAGCCCTGTTCGATTGGTGCCTACAATTTTCCCCCATTTCCCCTAATAGTCGCCTTGTATGACACGCAGTAGGACGCGTGAGGCATATTCTTTTTTCCTCCACCATAAGATGGAGGCCCCCTTTGCCCCAGGGGGTATATAATGATATATATATATAAATATACAGTATTTTGTTGTACTTATTTCCAAATTAAGTATCCTACTAGGGTGGGAATAATTCGACAGTTGTTCAGAAGTTCGTATCTTTATTTAACCCACTGAGCCCCAGCGACGCAGGGTTTGCGTCCACAATGTATGTAACGCTAAACCCCAGCGACACATGGTTTGCGTCCTGGCCGGTCCGGTCCCAATTTCTCCGGTCCTATGGCACCTAGAGGGCTCAGATTTGTATGGGAACTGTGTAAGTATCCCACGCACCCATGCCGATGGTTGAAAGCTCTCAAAGTCTAACCGGGTGCGCGTGAGTGCGCAAACAACTTTTTCTGGGGGGAAATTGCCTTAAATTTTTTACTCCTGTAAAATCCGTTTTTGGGGGCTCTGTAGGACAATTTTTTGAGCTTTTTGATCGGTTTTTCGTGGTTTTTCCTTCATTCCTAACCCATTCGCTATTGATTCTGGAATAAAAACAAAATCAGAATCAGCCGGTACTGGGTGGTACATTTATAAATATTTAGCTGGTACTCAGCGGGTTAACAAACTCCCTGGTAGCATAATTATTCTCATAGCATTTGATTCTCTGTTCGGGCCAGAATGAGTTCAATCCACAGATTGAATAATATCGTCGACCCACTATAGATTTTACATTGGAACTCTTAAGTCCCCGTTACCACCTATTTGGATTCCCATTATTCAGGCATTGACTCACTCCGACTTCGATCCAAAGGCACATCACTATCTCCGCAATAAATTACAAACTTTACCGAGCCTCAATATGTCTAATCGTAAGACCAAGGCTTTACTCAATTTGATCTCAATTTCCCTATCCTTATAACATATATGTCACCTATCTTAAAGCATGCAAATATGTACCCGTAGGCAATGACGTCACGATAACTCTATTACGGAGAGTCCCACACTCTTGCTTTTCTATTTAACAGATGAATTAACTCAATAACACTTATACCACTTATACTATATTCAATATCATTAAGATTCACATAATATATCTCATTACATTGTCCGATATAATCACTATTTCAGAAATATCTATATCAGCATTACAATATTCAACACTTGATCATTTCCTATGTCAGTGTTACAATATTTCTCACAATGGTCGACTCGACTTGTTACTTATGTAATGATTACAATATTCATTACAACAGTAAACTCAATAGTTTCTGAGGTCATGATTACAATACTTTATCACAATAGTCAACTCATTAGTCACTTATGTCATGATTACAATATCTCTCTCTACTATGCGGGCGAGTTGCCCTTCTTAGACGCTACTAATGATAATGTATTCCTTACAATAATATCTTTGATCGAATAACGATGTTTCCTTTATAACAAAAAGTATATTTCATCATATGGACTAGAGTCCGTCCTAAATATTTCTCAAGCTAGGTCTAACCTATAGGCAACTATCATTTATCACTTCTGATAACCCCGTTATCCCTGTGGTTGATTATTAATTAATCAGACTCCCATTCAAGTCTTTAAGCTCTTTTTTAATCTTTCCCTTATCTTCAATGATTATATTTATTTATTAACCTAGAAGATCCGATACTATTGGTAGCTAAATGGCATGGAGCCTTTTCTAACAATAAGCAGCTATATTCTTTCAACACTTCATCATTATATTTTATCATGAGTCTAATCCATTTCTCTCTGTTTTGTTCTAAAAGAACACATCTATTTTAATGGTTGGAACCACTGGGTTTGTCTAGCATTTAACTCTCTTTAGTAAGTCTGTTCGGGCCCATAAGGGTCCTATAAAAATAGCAGGTATCTTGTCCGGAACAATCTTCACCACCCCAAGGCCGGCCAATACATCTTTTGTAGTAGGCTACTTCAGTCCCGTCTACCACTTGCCGTCCATCTCGAATTGCTTGGCTGTAGGTGTGCAAGCTAGCAATATGACGACAAGCACCAGGATACTGAAGGTGTTACTGGTCGGCAGACGGAGGCTTTGTTGGGACAGAGGTGGACTTTTCTTGGTTACGGCAAGCGAGCTGGTAGGCTGGAGCAGGCTTAGCTAAATTCCCATTAGTGTCCAGGTGAGGGAGGGAGAGGTGGCAGCTAGCAGGTATGCCCAGTGGTATCCGTGACAGTTCTCCCATCTGGGGGGTGGGGGGTGGGGGGATATGAAAATGGTGAGACAAGTAATATAATTTTGATCACCCGAATACCTCGAATACTAGAGTTGAGACAGAGGAAGTAGTAAGGGGTGAGGAAGTGAATTGTAGTAGGAGATGAAGGCGTCGGAGCTTCACCCATCCTGCGTGAGTTGTGGTTATTTTTGCTAGGATGGAAGGACAGGCAGGACGGACAGACACATAAGGATGGGATAATATAGAAATGGTGAGACAAGTAATCAAATTAACCCAGGATACGACCATGCCAAAGCCGATTTCACACGCCAGGTACCCACTTTTACGTCTGGGTGGGACAAGGCTAACATGAGAGAAAGTCAGCCCAATGACTTATGAGCGATCTTGATGGCTAACCAAGTTCTCATTCTCGTGTGTTCTGATTGGTTGCAGGAAGCCACCAATCAGGTCCCTGGATTCATTTGTGCCACAACGAGTCTAGGTACTCATTTTCGTCTGAATGAGACGGAACTACACAGGGATTGGAGTTTGTTAAACACTCCTAGGCTACTTGGACCCTGATTGCAAGCCAGGGAAATTTCACCCACCCCATGTATGTGTGGCATCATCTGTTCTGTGTTGGTACCAGGCGTTCATCCATCCAGCTACTGCCGTGCTGGTACAAAGCCCCCAACCTACCCAGCAACTGCTGTGCTGGTACCAGGCGGTCACCCATCCAACTATTGACCAGACCCCATGCAGCTTAACCTCGCTGATCGAAACCAGCGTTGCCAACCACATAGGCCAGGGTTGCCACTGCCCCGCCCACCTCCCTTTGTACCCCCGCCTCACAATTTGGTGCGCTGTGATTGGTCGAGCCAGTCTCCCGGGCGGAGCTACCACCAGCCGCGCGTCTTTAATATCCTTCGCTCTCTTCTTGTTATCTACGTCATAATATTTCCCTGGGAGATTGTTGCAAATATCTTGTAGTGGCTGACGGGAGTAAGAGGGTTGCACCGGTGTAATAGACTTTTTGCAACCAGGATAAAATGTGCGTGAGTGAATAAGAGAGCGAGAGCGATTTAAAGGGTAGGCGTGTAAGCGCGGCTGGATCAGTCGATGTTTGGAGCGCAGAGAGAGCTTGTGATTGGTCAAGCCGGAGGGTGCGGCAATGTTGTGATACAAGCAGGGAATGTAGGGTACAGCTGGCTTACAGGGATAGTCTAATCCTGCTTTCTGATTGGTTGACAGGATTCTTACTTTACCATCTCATGCTAAATTAAGGCGAGCACCTGATCGCTGCAGTACTGTTCATCGAAAAGCCCTGCCATCAGTTTGCCAATCAATTAACCCACTATGCTCACTGATGCACCTGTGAAGCTGAATAGCTTGGTTCTGGTTCCCTACGGCTGTTTTGCCTAGAAAGATTTGACCAGGTTGGCTGAGGCGTTGTTTGAAAGCTCGGAGGGTTTGTATTCTCTGACCCTTTCCGTCGACAGTGGCTAGTAGGCGACGGAGCCGGTACTGAGGGTCAGTTGGGAGAGGCATGGTGCCTTTCAACTGACCGGCACGTGCCTCGGGGGTTCTATTTATAGCCTCGTCCGGGTACCTGATTGGTGGACGGCTAATTCTACCACTGCGTGTAACTGTTTCAGCAGGGCCCATTAGCTTAGGTGATTTTACTTGACTCTTACCCGGGAAATAAAGTCGTACTGTCTTCCTGTGACTTAATTATTTCAGTCGAAGGAGAACCATAGCCTACATATTTCTAGTTTCGGTAAATACTCCTTTTTCGGGTATTTTACCCTTGGGATCTCCTTCCTCACTACTTAACCTCTGAAGTGCGCATGGGGGTAATTGGAAACGTCCCCCTGTGCTGACGTATTTGAGGTGTTTCTGTCACTAAAATATTCATTGTGCCATTAATAGCATTAATAATTATCCATATGCGCCTATTATGGGTTGATTATAAAGGTATTAACCTGAAACAACAATAAAACGAGTGAAAACAGCGTTTGGATGGTCAAAATCGGTGATATAGCCCGCGAGTTGTATAATGTATGGGTGAGGCAATCTGCTTTCCCGCCAATTTCCCCCAAGGCCACTGAGACACAGTCGATCGATACTCTCTCTCTCTCTCTCTTGCACTCGCTTGCCATCAGTGATGACAACACCCTGCTTGCAACTCGCTAATGTTAGCACGAAAATATACCTCAGAATAAGGGAATAATAGGGAAAATAGGTGATAACTGAAGGAGAGGAGGAAAGTGGGGAAGGAGGGGAGGTAGAGGACTGAGATTGTGCATGGCCTAGGGGCCAAACAAAAATAAAAAAATAAAAAAATAAAAATAAATATATTTTTTTTTTTTTCGATGTCAAAAGTTGATTTTTTTTTTCACTCACTCATAAGAGTCTCCCCGCAGTGCGCCGGGGGAACTCTTATGAGTCTCCCCGCAGCTCCCGGGTTAAAGTCTCATTGAAATCTCCTTCTGAATTTAAAACTTCGCTTTCCGGATCCGTGGAGTTATTGCAATTTATAGACTCATAATTCCCCCTTCCCGCCCCTCATAATATCCTAAGTTTTTCTATATTCGTCGCGTTCTGACGTTGAGTAACTCTCGTCTTTGTTCCTACTATAAGACCGCCAGAACGGGAAAACCCCAGTATAATTTTCTCTCAGTAAGGGACCTTCTGCCTTATGACGAGTTGAAAAGTCATCAGAATTCTCGGCCCCGAATTCTATATCTCCCTCACTTTCTTCCTCGCTACTCCACTCGCTCATATCCGGGGGTAAGATTCTCTCGTACCGTTTAGTATGGCGGATATGTGTAGCCGAAACATTATCCCCATGTTGTAAATATAATACTTGGTATGGTCCATTTATCTCCACAACTCGTAAAGGACCCTCATATTTCTCTTCTAATTTGCCAGTCAGTGTGGGGTCATGTCTCTTGACCAGAATATATTCCCCTCGGTAATATACAGTAGATTATCTTAGGTAAGTTTCTCGGGCTGCCATTGAGTAATGTGGTTATGGACTCGTTGCCGTCTTTCCCCTTGACCTTGTAGATACTGTTCTGGTCAGTAATATTTGGCGGGGTTGATAGGGTAGGGTAACAGTTGTTCTTGAGGTAGTTTAGGAGTAATTCCAAAGTTGATCTCATAGGGACAATATCCGGTAGTATTGCAAACTGTAGTATTGATTCCCCAGATGATTTCCGGCAATAGTTCTGTCCAACCTCGGGATATCTCTTCCCCTTGTGAACTCAGACTAGCTCTTACACAATTCGCTAGTAACCGATGATTTCTTTCACATACAGCGTTCCCTTGTGGGTAATACAGGGAGGTGTGTTGAAACTGGTAACCCAAGGTATCCCCCAAATGCTGCCAAATCTCACTATTAAATTCCTTCCCCCTATCACTCAAAATACATCCGGGGGTACCATTCACAAAGATTACTTTCTTGAGTATACTATTAGCAACAGTCTCAGCTCTCTTGTCCGGAATGGCACAAGAAACCGTGTACTTTGAAAAGACGTCAACACAGGTCAGAATGTACCTTTTGTTTGTCTGTCTGGGCAGGGGTCCCATAGTGTCCACAGACAACTTTTTCCACGGTTTCCCCACAAGAATGTGTCCTGGTGGTTGTTTGGGTCCTCGTCCGTCTTTCCCTCTTTGACACCCCAAACAACTTTGGATCACTTCTTTGACAATTTTGTCGGCTTGTGAGGTCCAGTACCTTTCATTAAACTGTCTCAAAACTCTAGACTGACCTAAATGAGCCCCCTTTCCTTCTTGTCCATGGAGGATTTTAATCATGTGTTTAGCCTCAATATAATCTAACACTACATGATCCTTAGAGTCCCTCCAGGCTCCCTCAGAAAACTTAGATTTATCCCCACAGTTTGGTATCGGATCATTCTTTTTCTTATTGGGTCGAGTGGGTTGGACTGGTGCTACAGGTAATCTGGACAAACCATCGGCATTGGTATGTAATTTACCCGGTCGATGCCTAACCTTAACCCTTCTTTAGCGGCCTATGCGGTTTATTTATGTGTACCGCCCAGCGGGGTGTTTTTAGCCAAAATAGGGCTGTTTACGTGATCATTTTCATGCCTAAATAAGACCCAGAACGTAAAACAAGTACCTATCCCTGAAAGGGCATAAACAGAGCTTTCGAATGACACCATAACGATCCTTGTATGATGGATAGTTTTCTTGCAATAACCGTGCAACGCGAGTGCAAAAAGCAGGTAATTCGGTACTTTCGGTACATAATTGAGTATGTAGCGAGTGAGAGAGGGAGGAGGGAGCTGAGATTTGTGTCAGTAGGTTCGCCGCGGTGGTCTGGAGCAGTCATACGCTCGCTAGTCTCCTGCCACCACTTGTCTCTCTCTCTCAGCCACATTACGTGCTGAAATTGCCACTCGACCTATGTCGAGCGCCGCCACATAGTCCAGCTTTATTTAAATCGACTTAAGTGGTGAGCCGCTTTTTAAGGGTTAAAGGAATATTCCTCTAGGATCCCCTTCCACCTAACAAACAATCCGTCTTCTGTCTTAAATTTTCTGAGCCACTGTAAGCTATGGTGGTCCGTGATTACTTTGAAATGAACTCCGGCTATGTAAGAACGAAAGTATTGTACAGCCCATACTAAGGCTAGACATTCTTTCTTGGTAATGCTGTAATTCTTCTCACCCTTATTTAGGGTCCTGCTGGCACATGCCACTATGCCTTCTTTCCCATCAACCTTCTGGGCCAATACTGCCCCTAGCCCTTCGTCAGAGGCATCGGGTACAATTGGAAAGGTTTGGTGAAATCAGGATGACAAACAATGGGTTTAGAGGTTAGCTTTTGTTTGAGGTTGCCGAAAGCCACTTGACAGCTTTGATCCCAATCAAATTTCCTCCCTTTCTCAAGTCTCTTTGTCATAGGTCTAGCAATTTGTGAAAAATTAGGTATAAACCTCCGATAGTAGGAAGCCATCCCCCAAAACGCTCTGATTCTTTTGACAGTGGTGGGAGGGGAAATCTCTGCGATAGCTTTTACTTTAACCCAGCAAGTGCTGAAAGACTAATAAGAGTTTTACCGTTGTGCTGCTGAAAGCCTAATATAATTCAGGTTTTTGAGCGCGTACCAAAACCGCGGGCTTACAGCCAGGCGGCTACAAATTGGTGTGGCTGTAGTACAACTTGGCAACTCTCGATACCACCCCGCCACACGCTCGGCCCGCACTCACTCAAGCGGTACACAAGCACTTGTCATGGAGCCTAGACGTCCCTCTCGCTCTCGCCCTGATGACACAACCAGCCCTTCTTCTGGTGGTGTCAGCGGCCGTGGAAGGCAGAGTGTGGCTGCTAAAGACCCAAGCTACCATTACTATGGCACGAATAGCTCCGAGGACGAGGAACCTGCACGTAAAGCTCGTAAAACACGTGCAAGCAGGGGCAGTGCACAAAGGTACTATCATTCGGGGACACTGCCACGACCACCCAGGCAACTGCTACCACCACTAACACCACCACTACCACCGACGCAGGAGGCCGCCCTGGGGCTGCAGGACCTGCAGGGGCCACTGGGAAGACAAGGAAGGGCATGGGTAAAAAAACATTTACCTCTGCCACTACCAACACCACCTGCCACCTCTGCCCCTGCCACTGCCCCTGGCCCTGGCCCTGCCCCTGCCCCTGCCAAAGGGAAGAAAGGGACGAAGTGCAAGGCGACAAAGGCGACAGGGACCACCATAATATTGCCATCCAGGACCTCTGCTGGCCCTGCCGACGCCACCCCTGCAGGCCCTTCTGCTCTTGCCCCTGCCGCTGCCAAAGGGAAGAAAGGGACGAAGGGCAAGGCGACAAAGGCGACAGGGACAACCGTAATATTGCCATCCAGGACCTCTGCTGGCCCTGCCGCCGCCGCCCTAACATACAGCTGACTGCCGTGACTGGGCTTGGACAGCGACACACAGACTTCCGTCCCTCCCACCCTCCCTCTCAACCATCCACCCACCCCAACTCTCCCCTAAACACATTCATAAGGCTTATATATCACATAATTGGTCTATATGCGGTATATTCATTGTACATATGTACACGTACTTTATATATAGCATGACAGTGCTGAAAATACGAAATATAGGTGATATTACAGCCAACAGACCCTGTACAACTTGGCAACTCTCGATACCACCCCGCCACACGCTCGGCCCGCAGTCCCCGCACTCACTCAAGCGGTACACAAGCACTTGTCTCCCGCGTAAACTCTCTCTCCTCAGTTCCCGCCTCTAAACTCTCTCATAATTTGCTTATATGTCGCATATTTGGTCTATATGCGGCATATTTCTTGGTATATGGGTGGCCTACATACGTACACATACGTACATATATGTACACATACTCTACATAGCATAAAAGTGCTCAAAATAGGATACATATGCGACATTACGCCCTAACCCGCCCTCCCCTCCCTCTACTCCTATCCCCTGGCCGCGCGGATATTCACCCAGGAAATTTTGCCGCGCGATGACAATCTGGCCGCGCGATGCCAATCTGGCCGCGCAATGCCATTTGCTTCACTTTTTTCAACAACGGACCGCCCTCCCACCCACCCAAGACATTTTTTGGGGGGTCAAATATATATGGCTCGATGCGCGCGAACATTCCTTACACGTTGATGTACTTTTCATCGATATTTGCAAGGGGCACCCAAATCGTCATACCTCCGCACAGGGGTGCCTGTATACTATAGGGGGTGCGCAGCGGAGAGGTTAAGGGGGACAGGTTAGATCCCTTTCGTGGAGACCACATGTCCTAAGTATGCTACTTCGCGGGCCCCTAATTGGCACTGGGAAGATTTTAGTTTCAGTTCTGCCCTCTGAATTCTCTCTAATACTTCTCGTAGTCGGTTAATATGTTCCTCCCAACTGTTTGAAAATATTATGATATCATCCAGGTAATCTAGGCAAGTCCTCCAAGTTAATCTCCTCAGTACTTCATCCATGACTCTAGTAAAACTTGCTGGCCCATTGCAAACTCTGAAGGGTAAAACCGCTCATGGCGAGCTTGTGATTTTTCGAGCCGGAGGGTGTGGCAATGTCGTGATACAAGCAGGGAATGTAGGGTACAGCTGGCTTACAGGAATGGTCTATTCCTGCTTTCTGATTAATTGACAGGATTCTTACTTTATATATATATCTGAATTGAATTAGGATTTGCATTAGGAGAGAGAGAGAGACTGACCCAACAAAACAAACTTCTCAGCTTCACTCTCTCAGGCTCATGGCTGCCAGTTAGTAGCCAGTCAGAATATATATTTGTTTCTGGGGAAATCTAGCTTAGTTAGCCATCTTTTGATAGTTTTCTTCCATTTTCAGTCCAGAGAAAACTCCAGGATTTTAGGGCAAACTAAAGTATAATTTTCGAACGTCTCTGTGGGTTATTTAAGGTATATAATATGCCAGAATTGATGCAAATCGCGTTGTAAGCGTGATAATGAAGGTAAAAGCTGTAGCTGTTAAATGCCACCAGCATTATCTTCAATAAAATGGGAGGTTGGCCTAGCGACTCTACCCTGTGAACAAGCTAGATAATTGAGTAAATTGCTTCAGAATTTGAAAGTCTATAGAGGCAATTCACTTGGAGCCACCCACTCGAAGAAAAAGGTGTCTGGTGGCATTAGATAGATAGACAATGAAAATGTATGAACCTCACACTAATGCCACACTATCTCTTTGACAGACGGGACCTCAGCAAGTTTGAGAGACGGCAGGAGCCAACTGTACACAATTAACCTATTCATTACCGGTGGCGTTCGTTTCATCATATTCTAGACACTATTAGACAATTTTGTTCAGCTTAAGAAGGATTTATGGTAGCTAAAAGGATTAATTAAGTTACCTTGTAGCCTGTTAATGGTTAGAGGTCCTTCCTAAACTTAATTAAATCATCTAATACTTGCCAGAAACAGATGTCATCGGTAATGAATGGGTTAATGCCAGCGTCAAACGAGGGTCTGTATTCGATACTTGGCTTGGAGTCACTGTATTAGGAATAGTGGTGTGCTGATTCTGTGTCTGAGTGAGGGTTGGTGTCCTCAACTTTCCATAGCTATTTCTATCTTTTTCTCTTTATACATTTCTAATGGCGTAGGGATGTGGCTAACCCAGTGCCTGCCACAGTCTGGTGCAGATAGCCTCCTCTGTGGTGGAGGGGAAAGAATGTCCACCACCAGGGGAATACAGAGCCAGACGAGACAGAGCAAGGGGAAAGGAGACGCGAAAGTGGTCTCGGACCCTACAAATTGGAACTTTAAATATTGTTTCCATTCGGGCTCTGTTTTGACAGGCCAACCCCAGTTATGGGGTATGTACCAATGAGTATATACATACATACATACATACATACTATTATTCAACCAATGTTATTTCCATCTTCACGTTATTTTCAAGTTGCTAGTTTGACACCTAGAAAAATTATGACGCGTTATAACAGTTTATGTTGGCTATCATTAGACAATGTTATTCAGTTTACGAAGGGTATGTGGAAGTCAGAGGGTTAATTGAGACAGTCTTTACCGTTTCCCACAGATCTTTCCTAGTTTATTAAAATCGTCTAATGTTAGCCAAATTAAGCTTTCAAAACATGTCATAATACTCAAAGGGTTAAACTCAAGAAAATCATCTTAAGCCATATAGTACCGATGACACCCTTTTAATTATATTCTGGCAACTATTAGACAATTTATTCAGCTTAAGAAAAACGTGTACCAATTAAAAGGATACAGGCTATCTCATGTAATCCTTTTAGCTAATGTACACTATATCCTTCATAAGCTTCATAACATCGTCTAAATGTAGCTGACATTTGATAAAGAAGACGTCACCGGTACTGAAAGGGCTAAAACACAAAAATCACGTAAATACATGACTCTTGGATACCAGCCTCGGATACATGACTTGGATACCAGCCTCGGATACATGACTTGGATACCAGCCTCGGATACATGACTTGGATACATGCCTTGGATACCAGCCTCGGATACATGACTTGGATAGCAGCCTCGGATAGCAGCCTCGGATACATGACTTGGATACCAGCCTCGGATACATGACTTGGATACCAGCCTCGGATACATGACTTGGATACCAGCCTCGGATACATGACTTGGATAGCAGCCTCGGATACATGACTTATATACCAGCCTCGGATACATGACTTGGATACAAGACTCGGATACCAACCTCGGATAGGGCCTACATGACTTGGATACCAGCCTCGGATACATGACTTGGATACCAGACTCAGATACATGACTCGGATACCAGCCTCAGATACATGACTCGGACACATGACTCGGATACCAGCCTTGGATACATGACTCGGACACATGACTCGGATACCAGCCTCGGATACATGACTCAGATACATGAATTTGATACATGACTCTGATACATGACTCGGACACATGACTCGGATACCAGCCTCGGATACATGACTCAGATACATGAATTTGATACATGACTCAGATACATGACTTGGGTACATGACTCAGATGCATGACTTGCATATATGACTTGGATACATGACTAAGATACATGACTCAGATACATGACTTAGATTCATGACTCGGATACCAGCTTCGGATACCAGCCTTGAATACATAACTCGGATACATGACTCGGATACCTGCCTCGGATACATGACTTGGATACATGTCTTTGATACATGACTCAGATACATGCCTTTGATGCATGACTTGGATACATGACTTTGATACATGACACGGATACCAACCTCGGATACATGCCATTGATACATGATTCGGATACATGATTTGGATACATGACTCAGATACTAGCCTCATATACATGATTCGGATACATGATTCAGATACATGACTCGGATATATGACTTGGATACATGACTCAGATACATGACTCATATACATGACTCAGATACATTTCTCGGATACATGACTCAGATATATAACTCGGATATATGACTCAGATACATGACTCAGATACATGACTCGGAGACATGACTCGAATACATGACTCAGATATATGACTCGGAAACATGACTCGGATACATGACTCAGATACATGGCTTGGATACATGACTCGGATACATGACTCAGATACATGACTTTGATACACAACTTGGATACATGACTCATATACATGACTTGGATACATGACTCAGATACATGACTTGGATACATGACTCAAATACATGACTCGGATATATGACTCGGATACATAACTTAGATACAGGACTCGGATACATGACACCAACGGAAGTCAACTTCATGCACACTGTCAACAAATATGGACAAGAAAAGGGAAAGTAAATTGTCCATAACCCTTTCAAGATCTGATTATGCATTTCTTTTCTGTTTTCTGCTCATTATTAGACAATTTTATTCAGATTAGAAAGGGCATATGGACGTCTGAAAGTTCATTGCGATAGTCTTTACTTCTATAATAGGAGCGTTCAATCTGTAAACAAGCTTGCCAGATGTCACCAGATTCGCCAATTATCGTAATAAAATGTGAACAAGACTAAAGCAAGTGTTACACTATGCCGAATTAAGTGCCGACGCTCCACGACTCAAGGAGTGGCGATACAAGGGGGAGACCACTGCCGAGTATCGTGGGTGATCAAGGGACGGGACGCCAACGGCGGGCAGTATGGACAGGCACGCCGCCTGACGGTAACTGGACGGGTCGAGCGGCAATCATGCAAGACCTAAGGAAGATAAATGACGCAACTGGGGCGGCGTCATGCGCTGTAGCGCGCAAACTGGTTGGCGACAATGCTCCTGACGAGCGGCGCCTATAGGAGGTAGGGCAGCGCCGAAAGATACTACGTCGGCGATGGACAGCCACCCTGTCACACTGGACCCCTACTCAGTCACACTTGATCCCGACCGAGGCAAACCGGTCCGTCGGAGGCGATGTTTATGTGTGTGTGTGTGTGTGTGTGTGTAAAGGGGGGGGGGGTATTAAGCTTGAGGTCTAGGGAGGAAACTAAAAGCATAATCAAAAGATCCATAAATGAGCAAATAAATATGCCCATCTCCCCTTAATTAAGAGGTTCTTTGAGTAATTGGTAAAACAAGGTCAATCTATAGTTAACCCTTTCAGTACCGGTGACGTCTTTCTCGTTATAGTCTGGCAACTATTAGGCTATTGTATTATGCTTACGAAGGGCCAGTGACAATCACAATACCTCCATTCCTCTCATGTATCTCTCTTAACTCCCACAGACCGTTCTTAAGCTGCATAAAATCGTCTAAGTATGGCAAAACAGACGCCACCGCTATTGAAAGGGTTTATAGATAGTCACTCGTTGATGGGATCGGATTAAGGGGACAGTGGTGATTTTTGGGGTCTATTTATTTATATATTCATATATGTTTTAGTTTCCTCGCTAGACCTCCATCAAGCTTAAAAAAAAAACCCAAAACCCTCTATCAACGATGTCCCGTGCGAAGTTGCCAGGGCGCGGACTCACGGTATGCCCTCCCCCTTTGACGCCGCCTGGGTGTTACCGGGTCACTGCCTGACGGCGACCTTCCTTATAGCGGCGTCTGGCGCAGACAGGCCGGCGCCCTTGTACCGTCTGACGCATACTGGACGCCGCCCGACGACGCCAGCCTACCGTCCCCGTTCCGGCCATTTACTAGCCGCTGACTCAACTCATGAGAGTTGTGCGTGTCAAACTTTTCCTGAGGACCCTGATGACCTCTCCCGACAGCTCTCTTGAGTCGGCGCCCACCCACGTCGCGCGGAGATGTAGGCAAAGACCTGCTCCCGACCCTTATGTCGTGGAGCGTCGGCACTTAAATCGGCATAGTGTAACACTTGCTTAACCCGGGAACTGCGGGAAGACTCTTAAGAGTTCTCCCGGCGGGCTGCGGGAAGACTCTTAAGAGTCAGAGAAAAAAAAATCAACTTTAAACATCGAAACAAAAAATATATTTTTATTTTTATTTTTTTTGGCCCCTGGGCCATGCAAAATATCACTCCTCTACCTCCCCTCCTTCCCCACTTTCCTCCCCTCCTTCAGTTATCACCTATTTTCCCTGTTATTCCCTTATTCTGAGGTATATTTTCGTGCTAACATTAGCGAGTTGCAAGCAGGGCATTGTCATCTCTGCTAGCAAGCGAGTGCAAGAGAGAGAGAGAGAGTATCGATCGACTGTGTCTCAGTGGCCTTGGGGGAAATTGGCGGGAAAGCAGGTTGCCTCACCCATACATTATATAACTCGCGGCCTGTATCTCCGATTTTGACCATCCAAACGCTGGTTTCACTCGTTTTATTGTTGTTTCAGGTTAATACCGTTATAATCAACCCATAATAGGCGCGTATGGATAAGTATTAATGCTATTTATGATAAAATGAATATTTTAGTGATGGAAACAGCTCAAATACATCAGCACAGGGGGACATTTCTAATTACCCCCATGCACACTGCTTAGGTTAAGAAAGGTGTCAGTTTCTAAATTATTTGTCGATTTTTCCTGAAGTTGATAGAGTCTTATTATGACAAGCGGTTATAATCTTATATATTCTTCATAGATATTATAATAATCTCACATATATTTTAGCTCACTACTTTATTGTATATTTAAAATAAGAGAGCAGGAAAAGATATTGTGTTGTGAAATAAATCCATAGTAAATATTGGTTGTAAAAAATAAATGATATATGATTTTCCTTCTTTTGTATGCTAATGATATATTTATAATAGTGGTATCTAAATTAAACAAAGCTTTTATGATTAAATTGACATTTTATTCAGTTACTTATTTGTTCTGAACAGGACAGCTGGACTTGAGAAGCAGCTCATTTTTTATAATAGAGTCTGTTGATTGGCTAATTGATAGGAGTATGACTAGTAAATCAAGATATCTTCATTATTTCATATCTACTTTTAAAATACTTTAATTAAGAGCAATGTCAACAATTGAGTCAAGTTCTAGAGTGATACCCGAACACCGTGGTATAAAATATGTCACATAAGATACACTATTAACGTAAATATTATAAAGTGAAAACAGACAAAATAAAAACATATGAGAAAAATCACTAAGCGAGAGAGGAGACCGCCTGCTGAGACGGCTGAGTTCTCGAGCCTATCAGCCAATCAGGGGCTGATATCCTAACTTACCAACACCGTAGGACTTACCCTGGTGTTAGGAAGCCACTGCATTATGTTAAAAATGCAGAGGCTTGTGATTGGCTAAGGTGGGTGAGATGTAAGCCGAGACTCAGTCAGTCTACAAATCTCGCTTACTTGTTGGCTTTATCAATTTGTATTTCGCTTGTGTTCACTTTATAATATCTGTTATTAATGTGTTATATGTGATATATTTTAGCTGTCTGGGTTCGTATATAACTTTAGATTATCACATTATCATTAACATTGCTTACAATATTCGAGTTTCAATAATATATATGGAATAATGAAGATATCTCAAATTTATCAACACTCATCAATCAACAACCAATCAGCATCTTCTGTATACAATATTCTACTCTACAATGAAAAATAGAAATGTACCTAATACAATATATATCCATTAGATGTATCTGTTAAACACTATAATGTAGGAAAATGTATTCTAAAAGGATACTTGATGTTTTGACATCACAACACAAGATAAATAGTAAGTATTTTAGCAATGTTCACATTTTATTATTTTATTCGTGATAAATTAAAGAATCTGGTGACATCTGGCAAGTGTATCCACAGACTGAACTTCCTATTAACAAAGATCCTTCATAAACTGCATAAAATCGTCTAATGCTTACTAGAATCAACTTTCTAAATGAGTCATAACCTTAAAAGGGTTAACTAAGATGTATTGTACTGTAAATAAAATCGCTATGCCCTGTTCCAAGTAGGTAGGCCAGAAATCGTGAACTCTAGTCTGTGTAACTAAAGGCTAGAGCAAATGGGCTGTAAATCTCACCACCTATTCCTTGGTTAACCTTTCCCAAATGCTTGAAATATTAGTTCAATTACTCTAGTCGTTTGTGATTTATAGAGGTTAATGTTCAAGAGCTTGGTAATTAATTGGAAAAGGCTCGCACCCATACGTTCCATGTTTATCCCTCCAGACTTTAAGAAATGAGTGTGTTGATGGTTTTGGTTATGATTACAATGGTTGATTGATTGAAATCATCATCTATGTTGCCAGCAGGGGATAATTATCAATTATGTTCCATAAGCGAGGACGTCCGAGGGAGCTCTGAGAGTGATTTGACTTGTGTTTTTCCAGTAATATCGGGTTATATAAATGTGATCAAAATTATTCTCCCACAGTGGATTATACATGAGTAAAGTATAAGGATTCCATAGACCTGCATTGTCCCTAATACATTATTTATAATACGGCGGCCAGTCTTTTCCCAATAGTCTTTGCCTACTTATTTGGAACAGGGTATTGGCTATGTTATGCCCTTCTGTCCCATAAGGCCGTCATTCTGGGTATTGGTCAAGCAGCATAATAATATGAATATATACGCCATGTGAGGAGGAGCTCTACACTGATAACGTATCAATAACACTTCATCAGGCCAAATGAGCTATTTGGGAAAAGTTGTCAATAAAGTGCTCCTCCTCACATTTGTCTTTCTAAGTGGATGAGGGAGACAAAAGGCAATACTGCCTGTGACGAGTGCCTCCCCTAGAGTTGAAAATGATAGGGCCAAAATCAAGGAATGTACGAGCCAAAATGCCTTTAGTTTAGAATTGAGAGTGTAACACCTTGAGGATTGTGACAAGTTTTGACAGTTTATTCCGGCCATTATTAGACGATATTATTCAGATTTGGAAGGGTATATGATAGTCAGAGGATTTACGGAGATAGCCTTTACCCTTTTGATGCCCACAGATCCTTCCTAAGCTGTCTAAAATCGTCTAAAGATAACCAAAATATACTGCTAAAACGCGTCATGATTCTCAAGGGGTTTACCCATTCAGTGCCAGGGACATCCCTTTGATCATAGTCTGGCAACTATTAGACGATATTATTCAGCTAAGGAATGACCTCTAGCAAATAATAATGCTTCAAACTATCTCAACCATTCCTTTTAACTACCACAGATCCTTCCCAAGCTGTATAACATCGTCTAAATCTAGCAAGAATACAATATAGAACACGCCGCTGGTACTGGAAGGGTTAATTGAGTTGTATGGTGCACGTTCTCTCTTAGAAGTCACACGAGAGCCGTGGTTTATAAATATATAGAAGTAATAAATTAATATATAAATCTATAGAAGTAATAAATTAATATATAAATATAGGAATAAAGACAAACAATCGTCACCTTAACTGTCGTTAAGGGGGTAGTGCTTGATTGTTGGTTTATATACTGTATATACTGTATTTATTATGTTTTATATATTGTTGGTCTATATACTGTATATACTGTATTTATTATGTGTTATATATTGTTGGTCTATATACTGTATATACTGTATTTATTATGTTTTATATATTGTTGGTCTATATACTGTATATACTGTATTTATTATGTTTTATATATTGTTGGTCTATATACTGTATATACTGTATTTATTATGTTTTATATATTGTTGGTCTATATACTGTATATACTGTATTTATTATGTTTTATATATTGTTGGTCTATATACTGTATATACTGTATTTATTATGTTTTATATATTGTTGGTCTATATACTGTATATACTGTATTTATTATGTTTTATATATTGTTGGTCTATATACTGTATATACTGTATTTATTATGTTTTATATATTGTTGGTCTATATACTGTATATACTGTATTTATTATGTTTTATATATTGTTGGTCTATATACTGTATATACTGTATTTATTATGTTTTATATATTGTTGGTCTATATACTGTATATACTGTATTTATTATGTTTTATATATTGTTGGTCTATATACTGTATATACTGTATTTATTATGTTTTATATATTGTTGGTCTATATACTGTATATACTGTATTTATTATGTTTTATATATTGTTTTAGTTTCCTCGCTAGACCTCCATCAAGCTTAGATAAACACCCCCTAGACCCCCTTTTAAGATAAATGTGTTAATTTTTCGGTAGAAAAATGTCGCGGCCGAAGGCCGGTTCCTTTTAAAATTAGAGGCTCGCTATCGCTCGCCAGAAAAAACTCGACACCTAAGGGGCACGAAAAGTCTTAATATTGACAACAAAATGAGGCGAAAGCTCTGGAAATTGCCAAACTAACAGAACGAACGTCTTAAAACCTCAAAACTAATAAATTATGCTAAACATGAGGGAGAAAGGGGTCCAGAAAAAGCGAGTACTAACCCCTTTGTGTTTATTTGTATTTACTTGTTCATTCATTTTCTCATTAATTTATTAGTTTTATTCATTTATTCATTCATTAATTTATTCATTCATTCATTTATTCATTCATTAATTTATTCATTCATTAATTTATTCATTCATTCATTCATTCATTCATTCATTTATTCATTCATTCATTTATTCATTCATTCATTTATTCATTCATTCATTTATTCATTCATTCATTCATTCATTCATTTATTCATTCATTCATTTATTCATTCATTCATTTATTCATTCATTCATTCATTCATTCATTCATTCATTTATTCATTCATTCATTCATTTACTCATTTATTGATTATTTTTAGTTTCCTCCCAAGAACTCCATCAGGATTTAAGAAATAAGCCTAAGAACCCCCTTCGAGATAAACTTGTACATTTTTCGGTAGAAAAATCCTCCTAGATTGCAGGCTCGCTATTGCTTGCCACGATAAAATTGACACGTAAATGGCACAAAAGGTCTTAAAGTCGCCAATCTAATGGAGCGAATATCTTAAAATATCAAACTATGTATGTATGTATATACCATACTTAGGCCCAATCCCCACTTTTCTTATTTTTTGTTGGGGGGGGGGGGCTGACTCAAGACAGAGCCCGAATAGTGACAACATGACAGAAAACAAAGAACACACATAAACAAAATACAAATTCACACACATCTAGGTAATCCAGGAGAAGACCCAGAGACCAGGGTCACAAAGGATCCTCCAGCACTCCCCCGGCCCCCGACCACCCGGAGAGGTTCCGATCTCAGCAGGAAGACATGCAGCGAAGCCCAACCACCACAAGCCCGCCCACCACACTTCCAGGCCCACCCTTCATATAAACCGTGTCCCCGGGCCAGGCGCCTGATGGACTATTATCTAGTCCAACTTGCGCCCGACCCCTTCCCCCAAATGACCATGTGTTCACTCATCTATTCACAAACATTCTCCATTCATTCCTGTTTATTACCACTTCCCTTGCCTGATCTATAGTAATTCCTCTATCATCCAAAGCTTGTCTTACACAGTTTCTCCATCTCAATGGGGGTCTTCCTGCCCTTCTATCTCCCTTTGTATCTGACTCAAATATTCTCTTTGTAAGCCTTTAATCTTCCATTCATTCAACATGGCCATACCAGCTCAGCACCCTTCTGTCCACTCTGGCCAACAAATGTTCCTGCTGCTCCACTCTCCTATGTATCTCTTTATTCCTCAATCCGTCTCTACGAGTAACTCCACATATACTCCTCAAGCAGCTCATCTCCATCACATCCAGCTTTCTTCTCTCCTTTTCCTTCAGAGCCCATGTCTCAGCCCCATACATCACTGTTGGCACAACAATTCCTTGATACATTGCACTTTTTACTTTCATTTCGAGATTTCTCACCTTCCACATACTTCCCATTGTTCCGAAAACATTCCTTCATTCACACACACTCTGTTTTACCTCCATTTCCATACCTCCACTCCTGCTTATCGTTCCTCCTAGATATTTAAAACACTCTACTTGTTCTAATATTTCCCCATCCAGCCTCACATCTAGATTCACCCTACGATCACCCCTATTACACACCATTACTTTACTTTTATAGACGTTCACCTTCAGTTTCCTCCTCCCACAAACCACACCAAACTCTTTGACTAACCGCTGCAGCTTCTCCTCAGAATCCGCCACCAACGCAGTGTCATCAGCGAACAGTAACTGATTCAACTCCCAATCTCTACCATTCTTTCCTACTAAACCTAATCCTCTTCCCATAGTTCTCATTTTCAGCTCCCTCACCACACCATCCATAAACATATTAAACAACCATGGTGACATTACACAACCCTGTCGCAAACCTACATTTACCTCAAACCATTCACTTAACTCACCATTTCCTACTCTAACACACGCTCTGCTCCCTTCATAAAATCTCTTAACTGTTTTTAACCCTTTCACGCATATGACGCAATTTTGAGCCTATTGGGGATACTTTAAAACCTGTGTTACCATCAGGGGTATGTATAAACCTTTAGTTTGGTTACTTCAACCTCTGCAGTTGTCTTTGAGTTAGCTGTGGGCAGAACACTAATTTTGGAGAGGTAATTATAAGAGTGAGAGAACTCTATTTCTTATTGCTAATCTGGCAACCTCTGTGTCATAATTGCATGAAAGGGTTAACAAGTTTCCTCCAATTTCATAAATCCTTAACACCTTCCACATTGCTTCACTGTCCACACTATCATACTTTTTTCCAAATCGATAAAAGCCCAAAATATTTCCTTATGCTTCTCTAAATACTTCTCACATAACTGTCTTACTGCAATAATCTGATCCACGCACCCTCTTCCCCTCCTAAAACCGCACTGTTCTTCTCCTATTGCAACTTCCGTACACTTTATTATCCTCTCTATCAACACCCTGCCATACAGCTTTCCAACCACTGATAATAAACTAATACCTCTACAACTTAAACTCTCCCGCCGATCTCCCTTCCCCTTGTACAACGTCACAATACATGCACTCCTCCAGTCTATTGATACCATTGACACAACAAAGCACACATTGAAGAGTCTCACCAACCAACCTATTATCACATTTCCACCCTTCTTTATACACTCCATAGCAATACCATCCAAACCTTCTGCTTTTCCCGCTCTCATTTGCTTCATTGCTTCTTTCACCTCATTTTCGTTAATCCTGTCATTCATTCCCTGCCACCTGGGTGGCCTGGGTAACCTATCTCCATCAACGACTGCTTCAATCACTGCTTCTCTTCCATCTCTTGCATTTAGCAAAGATTCAAAATACTCAGCATATCTTTTCCTCACTTCAACTCCTTCCACTAGTAATTCTCCATTTGCATCTTTCACCGACTCTTCCCTCTTTTGTCCTCCTTTCCTTACTCTATTAACCTCCTTTCAGAACATCTTCTTTCGTTCTTCAAAATTCTCACTCAACCTTTGACCCCACCTTTCGTTTGTATCTTTTTTCGCTTCTCTAATTTTCTGTTTTGCCTCTCTCCTTTTCTCCTTGTACCTCTCCCATACCTCAACACTACCATCCTGTAAAACCCTCTCAAAACACTGTCTCTTCTCCTCAACTGCCTTTCTTACCGTATCATTCCACCACTCGCTTCCCTTCCTGATACCTCTGCCTCCTACTTTCCTTTTGCCGCATACTACCTCTGCACTTGCTTTCACTCCTTCCTTAAACTGTTGCCATTCAACCTCTACTTCTCTCTCTTCCATCTCTCTCACTTCCATCCGCTTTTCATTTAGTCTTTCCTTGTACTCCCTCTCTTTTGTACTCTTCTCTAACTCACTAACTTTTATTACCTCTCTTACTTCACACTTTTCTCTCATTCTCCTGTAACTCCTAATAGTCCAGGAGCCAAGGGGTGCTTGCATGCATGAAAGGGCCAGAAAATCACCCACTTGATTTAGTTAGAGGGTCCACTGGGACACCTTTTTAGCGAGGGTAGACATCCCGAAACCCGGCAGTTATCGTGTTATTCGTGATTTTCGCTGAATTTAATGAAATCAAAATAACTCCTATTTTTACGTGTGACGGTTACATAAATTGCAATAACCCAGCAATGAAATGGTCTACAGAGCTCTTTCACCACTCAAAATATAGCTTAAAGAATTATCTATTCAATGGATACAAACACAATAATATTGGTCAATACCCAAGGTCACAAGAGGTCAAAGTATGACCTTTTCTGATGAAGAACTAAAATTTATGACTTTTCAAATTTAAATATTTGTGAAAAATAGGTAAATGGATTGAACGTTTAATGCTTTTATATTCTGGTTAGGTACACCATAAGCAAGATTTTGAAATTAGTTGGAAAAGTTGATTACGTATTTTAACCCCTTGGCGTTCAGTACAATAATATGAAGTTTGCGAATGATATACCAATAATAGCTATGTATTGGTTATATAATTATGGTACTACTGAGTCAGCTAAAGTTCTATCAAAACACTCTGTATCACAGTATCACACATTGCATATATATCTTCAAAGCAGATTTCAATTATTTGTTGTCACATTAATGAATGACCTACTTTTGGGGAGAGGGGTGAGCCGGGGATACAGTTGGAAATGTATTCTGTGATGTGTCACATTAATGGCCTAGGTTTTGACATCCTTTCACCTGACATTTGCAGTAAAGGCAGCATTTCATATCTAGTTGTCACCAGACACAGCGTTTAGTAGAGCAGGAGGTACATTTACAGGGCATTGCAAAGTCATCCGGTAGCAAGACTTGAAGATGGTCCGGTTGAAGAATGCCATCTTCTTCAATGAAACCAAAGTCTCTGGGATCCAGTTGAGGATTGCTTAGGCAGTGTAGCTGTAGATATGTCCCAAAGAATGCCCTGAGGACATGACCTTTGACTGATCGGCTGGTGGGAGGCAGTTCCAAAATGGTCTTTTTGCTGTGGTGGTAGAGGTAGTACCGTAATTCATCCATTGTTCTGCATGAGGTTCCTGATTTGTACAAATTCACAAGGAACTCTTCCACCAAGATGAAGTTAATACAGTTCAATTCCTTTCCAAAATCAATCAGATAATGCACCGGATCTGCCTTCAGTGCAGCAGCCTTTGTATACAATTTACTTGTGGAATCACAACCAGAGAGATGGTGCAGGGCAACTAAGATTTTGCAAGTATCTGATCCCAACTAATCGCCTAGAACATGAAAGGGTATGTATCTTGTGGTATTACCGGCTCGCTGGTGTAGTGACTAGCGTCTTGGACTTCCACCAAGAAGGCCCGGGATCGCGCCCACGCTCGGCGCATTAAAGATTTTTCACAAGCACTGAGTCGTTACCATCCCTCATGAGCAAGGGGATGGGATAGTAGTACAGGACCCCAATGGAAATACGTCTAATCGAACTTATTGGGCTATCCTTAGCTGGCTTAGCATGCGCTAGCTTTAAGAACTATTATTATTATTATTTTTACCAACACCAGCACGAATCCACATCTCTCGTAGGCCATGTGCCTTCAGAAGCGACCAGTAGTGTAGGGCCAAGATTACTACATCAGTATCATTTGATATAATAAGCACTCTCTTAGTCCCATTCTCAACTGCATGACGAGCATGTGGGATAATTCTGACGTCGGCATCTTCAATCGTTGTGTCTAGATCAGGTAATGGTGTCTCTTTTCCATTCAAAATAGCCAGGCATGGTTCAATTTCAGGTGGAAGTCCAATCGAGCTAACAACTGTATCTGTCATCGGTTTTGGCTTGGTTAAGATGCGTTGTCGAATGAGTTTCTGTAGCTTGGATTTGTTTGCAGATGAGGCCCAGAATGCATCCATTGTGACTGGCAATTGCGTTCCTGTACCTATCCCATATAAATCAATTGGGCTGCAACCACACCTTCTAGTTCTTTCGCTGTCCTTCACTGAACCCTCAATGTATGTGTCAAAGACGAAGTCGACACGTTTAGAGTTGCTGCCAAGTCCATATGACACCTCCAAGAACTTATCGTAGAGTTCACCAAAGGTGTTCATCTGGGATACCCGTATACGACGAAGGCCTGCCATTACATCAATGATAGTCACTGTATTTGCTGGCTTCCATTTAGATGTTGGTATATAGTCTGCTTTTTCAAGGTGTTTTTCTAACTCAGTGCACAGTTCACTTTTGTTTGGTTTGGTCATTAGTCCATTCTTGTCAAACAGGTAACTGCTGTCAATCAGGTCAAACCCCAGCAAATGTTTCATGTCATATCCTCGGACACGAGCAATGTCATAGATCTTCTGGGTTTCTGCCATTTGCTTCTTGGTCTCTTTGCTTGTAGACTTATAGGTACTTTGGTCTCCCTTCATGGATTTGAATGTCTTAAGGTTCGTCCTGTGAATGGTATCAAAGATGGATCTGTGTTTCATTACGATTCTTTCATTTCGGAATGTTTCATACTTCTTCCTAGATCTTTCATCAAATTCGAGCAGATTGTCACGGATTTCCTTTGTCATGATTTCCTGTGTGAGGATGTTGTGAAGCTTGTCTTTGTCTCCTTCACACGGTAACGTCATGGGGTTGTCATGTTCTTTTACATACTCAATCATATCCTGAATCAATGTCTCAGATGACCTTGTTGCTGATAAGTTGAACTTGTGGTTTACTAAAAGTTCTGTGCTAGGTGTGACGACTCCACTGACCTGACGTTGGAAATTGACAACAGCTAACATTTCATGGTAAATGATCTCCCACTGAGCAACGAATTGCTTCTTTTTGGTACTACCGATGATACCCCCAGCACTCTTCTGGGATCGATTTATCGTCTGCTCGAGACACATGTCTGCCCCTACAGCACTGAATGGTCCATCTGTCCGCTTCACCACGAACTTGCCTGCCAGGAAACTCTTGTACACATCTTCTGGTAGCTTTCTCATATCTTCTAGGTATAATGAAGCCCATCTAAAATAGTTGACCCTATCACATCCAGCAAATAGCGGCAGCACAGATTGAACACTTTGGAGATGGAGTTTCCAGTCTCCCTCACGGTCTGCCCTAACCAAGTCCTTTAGAACAGCCACCATTCTGACGAAGTGGTCCCAGAATGTAAAAGTCTCTGACGCTGCACTTCTCTGACATCTAAATTTATTGAAGTCTTCAACCATGACTTCTGAGTTTGACATAAATGCTTCCAAATGAACCTTGCTTTCCTCCCTCTTCTTTTCTGCTACAGAGTTTTTCAACAGTCTCAGATGCTCAAGCTCATCCCTGTACCTCTCAATTCCTTCCACTTTGAAGAACTCCGCCCACTGCAGCCTTTCTATACACTCAGAGAGCATGAACAAACCCTTCAACGACCTTGTATAATGTGATCCATCAAGAACTGATCTTACCACATTTTGGCCAAATGCTTTAGACTCTACCAATATAGTTTCTGCTCCACTGCCATTAATGAGCTTTCCTATCGCACCCATGACTACCTTAATCATATGAAAAGAGCCAAGACATAACACCAAGTTATTAAATTGAAATGGTTTGCTCATGGTGATTTCACAGGCAATGTGATACACCCCCTCATCACATACCACGGGCAAGTGTGTTTGGTCTAGTTGACTCAAAATATTCTGGAAGTTTTTTAATGCTGTGTAAACTGTGCCATATTCCGTAACAGGGTGGGGAAGGACTGGTAGGAAACCTACAACCTTCTGACACACATTCTCATCAGTAATAAGAGAGTTAAAGGCACTCCAAGAGGGCATTGTTTGGTCCATAGTTGTTTCTTTAACACCTTCCGTCATACATGATAGATCCATTCTACTTACAGTCCAAGCTACGTCCTTCCTGCTGACACTTTTTGCATGTGATTTGTCTATTTTGTACAGTTCTTCCGGAACTTCGTAGATTGTTGGAAGGCTTGGCTTTTTAGCAGTTTTCGTGTAAGGAAACAAAGTCTGGCAACCTAACTCTTGTGTGAATTGTCTCTCTCTGTGGGTGACACCAGTCTCCGATATCTTAGGCTTATTATTCAGAGTCACTCCTTGAAGTTTGCCCTGCATAAGAATCATAACTGTGTCATGACTTCCTCCTATGCCAGATAGTGTTGCTTGCTCATGATCAACATTATCAAAGGCCCCCAACGTGAAGCTTGATGTGTTTAAATGACTAGGAAGTGGGACCTGACCCTGACTTGCTTCTGTAACAAATGATGCCATATCAGAATGATAGCGGAGTAGCTCGTCATAACTAATTGCCAGTCCAAACCTATTGAGACTAGAAATAAGCGTTTTTGTCCTACACACATTATAAATAGCTTCAGAGTTCAACATGTGCAAAGGGGTTCGCTTTTTACCATTATTTACAATGTAAAAGATGACTTGATACACAGATAGTACTTTTTTTATCTTGGAAGATCTAGTGTCACTCTCCTCATAAATTTCAGGCTCACCATCTACAATATTGTCACTGTGTAAAATATCAACATAAAAAAGAGCTGAAAAAAAGTCTGCAACGTCACTGGGAATTATCATGTCAGAATATGCTTTCTCAAGTTCATTGGCATCACAGAACCTGTCATTCAGCTCAAAGTCTTCGTTGAGGATGCAATCTCTCAACATGGTACCACACTTTCTTACTGTTTCCCTATCTAACGACCTTTCACTTCTCTCTGGCTCTGTCTCAGCTGCACCTGGTTTGAAAACAATGGTGTTTTTTTTTTAACCGGTTGGGACAAAAAATGAGACATCCCCCCAAACAGGTGGATTAGGTACATTTTCACATCCCTGTTTGTGTACGTAAAACCAGTTTGATCATTACTCCGCGCTTCATTACAGCACTTGGAAATATAAGTCAGGTTATAGCATCTCCCCGAGTTCAACCCTGGTTCTAAATCTTTCATAAAATTTGCAAAGATATCAAACTTCTGCTGGCCAGTTGGCGTTGACGATGATTCAGTTGCTACTTTCTCTCCTTTCCTGATGTAGTTACGAATACACTGGCTGTAACAGTAAAGATCCGCTCCAAATACGGCATTCGCATCTTGCAAGTCGGAAGTTCGGGTAAACACATCATCCTGAAGTATCATGGCTGCCTTTAGGAATGATTCAGCCCGTCCTTTTTCAGAAATCCTCCATTTATCGGATACATTGTTGTGTTTTGGATTTCCACATATGACACATTTCTTTAAAAACTTGTTAATATTAGCTGGCAGAGATGCGGGGTCTCGAGAATCCACCATAGACTGTCTACTCCTTTTAGAGGATGAGCTATCCTCTGGGGAATAAGCAGCAATATCCGTGGAGACTTCGGTTAACTGCTTGAGTTTATCCAGTGTTTTCTTGAGGGTATACTGTTTATAACATTCGTTAGTAACATGGTATAAGAATTTGCCTTTGTCCACTTGCTTCAGTCTTTCAAAAACTACGTCCTTTCTCACTTCCGCTGCTTCAATGATACGTGCCCTGCCATTCTCTGTGCTGGTCGTTTCACATTTATCATCATACTTTTGGCATATTATGCATTTCTTGGGATCGCAAGAACCACTTGAGGATGGTGACTGTGATGCCCTTAATCTTTTCTTTGGTAAGCCAGACATTCTTCACTGAAAACAAAAAAACAAAAAATAGTTTTCCCAAAATTTTAAATGAACAATATATGAACAGAGAACATAAAATGTACTGGATTAACTAATTTTTGCATTCCTATTGCAATCCTAAAGAATACAAATTACGGCATATATCTGTTATGCTTCAGTACGTTGATACGGTATATATACCTTTTACTGATTGCTAAACAGGGGTTAAAATACGTAATCAACTTTTCCAACTAATTTAAAAAACTTGCCTATGGTGTACCTAACCAGACTATAAAAAACATTAAATGTTCAATCCATTTACCTATTTTTCACAAATATTTAATTTTGAAAAGTCATAAATTTTAGTTCCTCATCAGAAAAGGTCATACTTTGACCTCTTGTGACCTTTGGGTATTGACCAATCTTATTGTGTTGTATCCATTAAATAGATAATTCTTCAAGCTTTATTTTGAGTGGTGAAAGAGCTCTGTAAACCATTTCATTGCCGAGTTATTGCAACTTATGTAACCGTCACACGTAAAAAAAAGAGTTATTTTGATTTCATTAAATTCAGCGAAAATCCCGAATAGCACGATAACTGCCGGGTTTCGGGATGTCTACCCTCGCTAAAAATGTGTCCCAGTGGACCCTCTAACTAAATCAAGCGGGTGATTTTCTGGCCCATTCATGCATGCAAACACCCCTTGGCTCCAGGACGGCCACCCTTTATATATATATAGGGAGAGAGAGTGAGAGTGAATGTGTGTTTGTGTTCAGGATAATATAAATTCAAGCCAGCAATGTCTCATACAGCAATCACTAGGACATACCGGTACTTCCAAATCCCCCTGTGAGAAGTGAGTCTCCCCACCAAGGAAATAATACCAGACTACCATGTACAAAATAATGACCTTCATTGGTAACGTCCAGGACACATATTTACATTACATGGGGGAAGAATTATACCCTATGTACAGTCATGGCCAAGAGTATTGTAACAGCTACACTAAAGTTTTTTTTTCTGGACCCCCTTTTCCCTCATGTTAAGCCTAATTAGTTTTGAGAAATTAAGACGTTCGTCCCAATAGTTTGGCGATTTTAAGACATTTTCCCCATTTCTTTGTCAATTTTAACCCTTCTGGCCCGGTTATCATTTTAAAATGACACCACGAATGAAGGGCAGGTGCCCGGTTGTCATTTTAAAATCTGCAAGCTTGAAAGCCTATTCAGCTTGGTCTGAACGCCGTGCGTCCGACGCATGTAAACAAAGCCGATCGTTACGTCACCGCACCTCCGAAAACAAGAAAGAGAAGACTCGTTTGTTATTGTATGTCTGTATGTTGTTGTTTCAGTAGTGAAAAGATCGTCATATTGCTAACATCGCCTGCAAGTGCTCTCCACTGAAATCGTCATCACAACTGAACCAGTTGACATAGAGAGCTCTACTCAACGCCAGTCTACAGATTGGAAACCGCACTACATTTATAGATGCGTGGGAAATTTCTAGCAGTTAAACTAAACAAAAATACGGTAGCCTAGGCCTAGACGTTTTTCGGCCAGATCGCCCGGGTAGCCCACACTGTCATTTTGAGAGCCTGACCGGGCCAGGAGGGTTAAGGACCCTTCGTACGGTACCGTTCAGGTGTCGAAATGTTCGTGGCGAGCAAATCAAGCCTGAAGATTAGGAGAAACCGGCCTTCTTGGAAATATTCTACCTAAAAATGTAAACATTTATCTCGAAGGGAGGTCCTGGAGGTATATTTGTGTTTCGGCTTGCTAGGGGTCTAGGGAGCAAATTTTGAAATAACAAAATAACAAATAAAATCGAACCCTCAAGTTTTAATATTGTGTTTAATGTACCGGTAATGTAAATGTTCTCGTCATCTTACCTTGTATATGCGTGTTTGCAGAAAATAGGGGTAAATTAGTGTTATTGATTCTAGATTAACTAGAGGTTTGACATTGTGGAACTTTTAAAATAGGGATTATATATTTGTTCCAAGTTTTTGCGGTTTAGGCTAATATCATGTAAACTAATAGCTAGAGAACAAATATAAACAACTTATTTCCGGTTTAGGCTAATATCATGTAAACTAATAGCTAGAGAACAAATATAAACAACTTATTTCCGGTTTAGGCTAATATCATGTAGACTAATAGCTAGAGAACAAATAATTATAAACAACTTATTTACCATTACCAATATGCTTTGTTAGTGGAAACAAATACTTTGTTCATGATAATTATACTGTAGGTTCTAATACAATTACAGATATTTCATTTCCACGTTGTACAGTTTTCAGCATATACTGTACTGTATAATATATAGGCTAAAGTTACACCAGTTTGAATATTTGAACTTTTAATAACTGTTAAAGCCAAGTTCTGAAGCATTTGGAGTCACACGAGCCCTTGTACGGGCAATTATGGTCTGGAAGTTTACAAAATTACACTTTGTCATATTTCAGCCGCCTAACATAATCTACCTTCAATCTAGTTACCGATACCAGTGCGAACAAGTTCCGAAATAAAGCGAGAAAAAACTTGCTCATGGAAAATTGACGGAAAAAGCGCTCGTGTGACAGCGGCTTAATGTAAGATACCGGTACTGTCTTGTTTGCGTCCGATATTGATTCCAATGGCTGCGTCGCCCAGGGTTGCCAGGTCTGTACTACTTAGGACAATCTGTCCTATTTGAGGAAGGGCTGTCCTATATATTTCGATTAAAAAAGGACAGTTCAAAACTGTCCTTTTCTGTCCTTTTTCGAGGTTCTACCACAAATGACAATAATAAGAGAAAGTTTGAATTTGATTTAAAGTGTAGCAAGCTACATCCAGAGAAGAAATTTGAAATCCAAAGACGATGCCATGATTTTGTAATTGAAGGAATAAATCAGCTTGACAAAAGAATTGACAACACAACCATGAAAATGAAGTACGTCAAATACCTAAGTCCTAATATTTGCCTGAGTCAAGTTAAACCACGATTCAATGACCTACCTTTTGAGAAGTTGGCAAAGGAGGAACATTTTTATATATTGAAGGTTTCAAATCAGTGGGAACAAATCTCAATGAAAACTAATTGGTGAGAGGAATTTCCCAAATTCGAAATTCCAACAAATCCTGTAAAGTTTTGGGCAACGGTAATCGATTATGAAAATGCATCTGGTGAAAAATGTTACAGGGAATTAGCTACTCTTGCTCTCAATTCATATGCTATCCCATTAAGCACTGCATTTGTTGAAAGGGTGTTTTCCCATGTAACAAACGTGAAAACCAAAGCAAGAAATAAACTCAGTACAAGTTCTCTGGAGGCGATACTGAGGATAAGGTCACACATGTTTGTCCATGACATTTGCTGCCGGAATTTTAAAGTGAACGACAAAATGCTAAACCTCTTCACAAATGAAATGTACACAAGAGACAGATCTTCACAGTCTGAAAACACTCCAAAGCCATCCACCTCATCAGCTTCAACGTCTTCAACCTCTACCCCAAGGTTTGCCGAAGATTCAGAAGAAAATGAAGTCTGTTCCTTTGATGAAATCCTCTCTATAGATTTTTAATGTTCTACAGTTCTACTACGGAAGGTAAGCTATGTTTTATCTTAGTCCCATTAACTCTCTCTCATATATATATATATATATATATATATATATATATATATATAGTTTATAAATATCGGTTCGTCCTATTTTTAGTTTTTTTAAAAATATATATATAAGTTTGTCCTATTTTTAGTGAAAATTTCCTATTCTTGGACCAACTCTGTACTATTTTTCCCAGGAGCACCTGGCAACCCTGGCGTCGCCATTTATGCTCTTAATGGGGCACACCTCGCTTTGTTTCTCTTTCTCTCCCTCTCTTTGGCTTGTATTCATTCGGCCCCATTCAGCCTACTGTTTTAAAACGATTACCCCATCCAGGTATCAACATTTTCCTGGCGAGCGGTAGCGATCCAGCATATACATATTGTTTTGACAGCAAGCTAAATTTGTACATTTTTTCGATAGAAAAATGTCTCCGGCGAAGCCAGATTTCTTCATGCAGTGGTGGCTCGCTATCGCTCGCCAGGAAGAAATCGACACCTTGATGGCGATAAATGTCTTAAAACAGTTGGCTGAATGGGGCCGAATGGATACAAGCCAGGGAAAGAGAGAAAAAGAGGGAAAGATAAAAAAAGGCCGGTGAACCCCTTAACTGTACGTATGCAGTAATAGCCTACCGTACATGCCTCTTGAACCTGACTGTACAGCACCGGTACCGGTACTTGGGTTAAGGGGAGGCAGTTGGTTTTTAGAGTCCTCCTCCTCCCTCATGTTTAGCCCTATTAGTTATGAGTTTTCCAAGAATTTCGCCTCATTAGATTGGCGATTTTCAGACCTTTTGCCCCATTTGTTTGCCAATATTAAGACTTTTCGTGCCATTTAGGTGTAATTGTTTTCCTGGCGAGCGATAGCGAGCCTGTATTTGAAGAGGAATCGGCCTTTGGCCGGGAAATTTTTCTACCGAAAAATTTACAAATTTATATCGAAGGGGGGTCTTGTGGGAGTTTTTAAAGTTTGATTAAGCCTTAGAGAACAAACTAAACCTCCTCCCTAAACCATTGAGCCGAACCAGTCAATTATGGTGCACAATACCGTCTGGGCTCCCTTAAGGCACATATTATCATAGTGTACAGCTACTGACAATTGTTCGTGAACTCTTGTGATTTTGTTATGCAAATATATATATTTATATTGATGTTCAGATCAAATCAGCTATATATTAACCCCTTCTGTACCGACGACGTCTGTATAATTTTATTCTGGCTATAGGCTACTGTATTTATGCCTCCAAAACCAAATTTCTCCATTTAAGTAACCCATCGCAATCTTCCACTGTCAATTATTCTTCAATAATACACACATCAACCCTTCATCTTCTCTCAATATTCTAGGTGTATCTTTTAGATCCAACCTCTCTGAAAAGATCAACCTTCTTGCGGATATTTTCTCCACCAACTCAACCTTAGATGAAATAAATCAAGATGTCCCTGTACTTAATTTTAATTCGCCTGAAATTCCCTCACTTAAGATCCACACCAGACATGTCAAAACTATTTTGCAGAATCTCTCAGTAGATAATGTGACGCATGTCCACGTGTGAGCATGCTGTACAGAACGCCTAGTCATGCCCCACTCTCGCTAGGATCGTCAGGGCAGGAACTTTGGCTGTAGTCTATGTAGAGTTTCCTAACTGAGTTCATGTGAGCCGTTGTACTATAAGTATTATGAATATGTATTTTGTTTTCATCTGAGTCAACGAGTTCTATTTTATATCATTAGTTATAAGTATTATGTGTAAAACTTATTTGTAATGATGGGAAGAGAAACAGCCACAGTTAGGGGTCAGTGGGTACGCCAGGCAGGAGGTAGGCCTAACTCACTCGCATTCCTCCCTCCCTCAGTGCTAGGGGGAGCCTTTGTGTATCCCAGAGGAGAGAGAGAAATTACGTAATGGTTGTCAGTGGGCGGTCCTTAGTAGTTCACGTTGGGCTCACTAGAGGGCCGGGTATAAAAGGGAAGTCTAGCCATTTTTTCATCAGAACTCATTAGGCAGAGCGACTTCTCATTTCCCTTGCTAACTATATATATTCTTCTGACTGATGGGAACTTTCTCTACTACCTTACATTCTTATTCCTCTTTTCCCTACCTGTTTAACTTCCATGGTCCCGTTGGTGCAGAGCTAGTCAGCCAACGTATTATCGCTTGAGTTCTCACGAGATACTTGCCTATTAGATAGACTATTTTGGAAGGGTTGACTTAGAATAGGATTGATTTATGTTTGTTGCACTTGTATATGCATTTCCCTGTGTGTTATTATAATTATTCTTGTTTTCTGCTAGTCTAGGTAATGCTAGACGGGGGTAAGGCTTTTCTGTGTTACGAGTTGTTGTTTGATGCAGTGGTTAAGCGATAAACCTGCATACTCGTTTCGGTTCAGTGAAGCCTAGGTTGTCTTCGCGGCTGACTGTGTTGAGTTTATAATTTACAGTGCGTGAGGGCAAGAGCCTAACCACCCTGTATTTTATTAACAGTTTGTTTTTACTTTGTCAAGGAGCCGGGAGAAAACCAGATACAAGGGATCTGGATTTCTCAAAGTGCACTTGTTAGTTTTAACGTAATACTTTAAACAGTCGTGAGGACTTCGCTAGGCTACAAGCCGTTTTTGCTCAGTCACTGCTACCTTTTTGCCCACAGTACCCCAGCTAGACTTTACTCGATTAGTAGATACAGAATATATTGAAGCTTTCCTTATGTATGTTATTGTTTATGCACTATTGATTTCATGTGTTGCAAGCTTGGCTACTTTAGTGACTAGTGGCCCACGAGCACAATCCGAGTAGGCTATTGCCGTTGTATTTGCGGAGTACTTCCTTTTAATGTTTGCCATTTACTATTGCATATTCTTTTAATTATTCTTATGCCAATTTAAGCCTTTAATAGTATTTAATTGCCAGTGTTTTTGCTTATTGAATTACTGTTCAAAATGTGATACGTACTTCTTACGAGCATCCGAGAAGCATCTAACTTTTTTCAGAAGATTCCTTGCTCGATGCTTAAGGACTATTAATTAACGTAACGTAATAGTGCCGATCCGAAGTAGAGGGTGGTGGACTTCTTAAGTTCATAGTCAAGGGTGGATTACTTCGGCTTCGGCCAACACTATTCTTTGGTGTTGTTGTTTCTTACTTCATTGTTTGATTGTTGACCAGACTAGATAATTCCTGTCTCTTTATTAGTCTGTTGTTGAACACTAGTACCGAGTTCTTGTATACCCCGTTATAGCAGATTGGACTCTGGAGGGTATTGGTGTTTTTTTGTTCGGCTGGCAGTACTCAGGGGTTGGGATCGTGTGTTTCCGTTGTGGCAGCGAGCCGTATTCGAGTCCTGATTGAGAGCCCTTGTGTACCCAAGTGCCAGTTCGTAACAAATGGCGACCTTGCTTAGGATTTTGTGAACAGTATACATTTTTGCAGAGTTGTACAACATTTGTTTGTTTGTATTTTAGCGTGCATATTGAAGAATATTTTTTTGTATGGCAATTAGTAAATCATTTAAGAGACTCCAGTTAATTTAGTAATTATTGCTTGCATAGGAAGTTTAACACTTTTGTCTCGAGAATTTTTTTGTGGACTTCAGTATGTCGTGCATTAGCACTGACGATGCGCGTGAGATGTCATTTGAAGGTGTGCCGTTAGTAACCAGTGAGGAGGAAGCTAGAGTTTTTGTGAGTAAGCGGTACCACGTGACGGAGGAGAGGCTGACTGGGGTGGATGTTTGTGGCTTGCACCTGATAGCCAAGGTTTTGGGCATTTCCAATGTAGCAGGGATGTCCAAGGGGGAGCTGATTTCCTGGGTGTTGCGTGGGCGACATGGGGTTTCGGAGGAGAGGGCGTTTGGGGGGGTTCCTCCCCAGATCCCCTCTCACTCGACTCCCACAGTGCCGTCCATTCAGTTACCGGAGGTTAGCACTCTCCCACAGAGGGATGAGAATTGGCTGATTGGAGTGCCCTCGGGTGGTGCACGTAGTGGTTCCCCAGTTTTTGCCCCCCCTCCTTCAGTAGTGGCAGCTCCCTCTTCCTGCCTGTCTCCAGATATGGTATTTAGACTTGAGCTTGCTAAGATTGAGGCTAGGAAGCAGAAGATTGAGGCTAGGAAGCAGGAGAATGAGACTAGGAGGCATGAACTTGAGGTTAGGAGGCAAGAGGATGAGACCAGGAGGCATGAGGCTGAGCTTAGGTACGACTCAGAGAAATATTGTGCTAAATTAGATTTAGATAAGACTCGTGCAGAGTCGACAGGGACTCGGATGGGCCGTGAGGGCCAAGTAAGAGAACAGTCCTTAGCCCACTTAGTCAAATTGGTACCGGTATTTAGTGAAACTGAAGTCACAGAATTTTGTAATCGTTTTGAGAAGAAGTGTAGGGAGCATAATTGGCCTGAAGAGAAGTGGGCAGCTCTAGTCTCCTCAAGACTTACGGGTAAGGGTCTGAAGGCTTATGATGCACTGCCTTTAGAGTCTTGCATTGACTACCCAGAATTGACGAGAGCTGTCCTACGGGCATACGAGTTGCAACCGGAAACATATCGATTGAAGTTTCGGGGTGTTACAAAAACTAGGGAGGCGACCTTTCTTGAACATGCCCGGGACTTAAAAGATTCACTTAAAAACTGGACACGTTCTGAGAAAGCTGAGACGGCAGAACAGTTGACTGAGCTGTTTCTGCTCGAGCAGTTTTATAAGTGTACTGGTGCAGAAATGACTTTGAATATTAAAGAAAAGAACCCAAGAACTCTTCAAGAGGCAGCTGAGATGGCTGACCTCAGGTTGTCGCTAATCAGGGGATGTGAATCTGTAAGCGTGTTTATGCAGTTTCCCAAGGGGCGCGATACTCCAAACCCTCGAGCTCAGGACAATCACTATAGATATAAACCTCAGTTTAAAAGCCAAGATGCCAGGACTGAACCAAAGACTACAGCCGTCCCATTACAGAAGGGTCAGAACTCCGGCCCTTATCAGAAGAGACCGATAGGGGAAGTGGAATGTTTTCATTGTAGAAAGAAGGGGCATTATGCAAAATCTTGTCCTAGTAAGCCGCCAACTGCAGCCGTGTCTTTGGTGCGCAGCATAGGTGTGGCTGAAATGTCGTCTGGATTTACCCAGGGTTGTTTGCCAGCGGCAGGGTCACAGGCTATGTATAAGACTCAGGAAGGCTCGTCCCCTGTCCGTGATGTCTTTTGCGCCCATAGAGGGACCCGTAGGGTAAGTTGGGCGGGTTGCCAGCATAAGGTGGAAGTTTTGCGTGATACTGGAGCTTCACAGACACTTTTGAAGAATTTCACGGGGCGACCAATTAATGCGGCACGGGTGGTAGTTGTTCAGGGTATTAATGCGACCAGGTCATACCCGTTGGTTCATGTGGAGCTGGAAATTGATGGTGTGATTAAGGACTTAGATGTTGGGATCGTTGAGAAATTGCCAGTGGAGGGCGTCGACCTTCTTCTCGGCAACGACTTTGCGGTGCCTACTTTAGAAGTTCCACCCTTAGCCGTTGCCGAGAGGCCGGCCGATGTGAGTAGGGAGGAACAAGAGTGGGTAGTGAGTTGTCAACGCCAACAGATGGCATGTGTGGTAACTCGTTCCCAAGCATTTAAGGTATCACAGCCTATTTCCCAGGCCACAGAACAGCGGAGGAAGGGAATTAAGGAGAAGCGGAAGGCTGAAAAAGTTTGAAGAGTTTAGAACCAGTGGCTCTCCCAAAAGACCCAATAGCAGGACCTTTGACCGAGTCTGTTGTAACTCCAGTGCCTAACATAGTTGATAAAGTAGTGGAGGAGGAAGAGACTCAGAGACAGCACCGTTACCTGCAGCGAGAAAACCGGATGTCTAAGTTGGATGTTGGGGGAGGGCATGAGTTGTTGACCAAGCAGTTAGACATGTTGGCTCCCACAGACATTCGAAAGTTGCAATTAGAGGATCCAGAGGTTTTGCAGTGTATCAATGGGGCTGTGGAGTTAGAAGAAGATAGGGATGCAAAGGCAGGGGATTTTTTTTTCTTTAATGGAATTTTATACCACCGATATCAAGATCCTAAAAGGAACTGGGAGGGCAGATCAGGTACAATTGACCAGCTGGTCGTGCCAGAGGGCTGCAGGGAAAGTTTGCTTAGGTTGGCTCATGATTCTCCATTATCAGGACATTTGGGTGCCAAGAAAACGGTGGCGGCTTTGGGGAAATTGTTTTGGTGGCCGGGGATGAAGTCTCATGTGCAGTCATGGATAAACTCATGTGATATTTGTCAACGTGTCGGGAAACCGAACCAAGTTATTCCTAAGGCTCCGTTACACCCTATTCCTGTGATTGGGCCACCCTTTGGTAAAATTATTGTTGACATGCTTGGTCCACTCCCTCCCACTAAGGCTGGAAATAAATTTGTGTTAACCATAATGGATGTTGCCACTAGATACCCCGATGCATACCCTATGAAAAATGGAATGGCTAAGACGGTAGTCAGTAACTTGTTGTGGTACTTTTCAAGGTACGGGTACCCGGAGGAGATTCAGTCTGATCAGGGATCTAATTTCACCTCCAACATGTTCAAGCAAACAATGCAACAGCATGGGATACGAGCAGTAGTATCGTCAGCGTATCACCCTGAGAGTCAAGGGGTGCTTGAGCGGTGGCATGCTACACTCAAAAGCATGCTCAGGTGTTATTGTGCTGACACGGTATGGATTGGGATCTTGGATTGCCTTATGTGCTGTTTGCTGCTCGGGAGGTACCTGGTGAGAGCCTGGGATTTAGTCCAAACGAGCTGATTTTTGGACACCGTGTCAGGGGCCCCGTTAACATGCTGAAAGAAATTTGGGAGGGGACTGTGCAGCCTTGTCCATTATTAAAGTATGTGCTTGAAAGCCGTGAGCGCATGCTTAAGAGTCTGGAGATGGCAGGTAGAAATTTGACAGAATCACAAGCTTTGATGAAGGACAGGTATGATCGCAAAGTGAGGCTCCGGAAGTTCACTGTAGGACAAGAGGCATTCATTTTGTTGCCTTTGGTTGGTAACCCCCTCTCTGCGAAGTACACTGGACCTTATAAAACTGTAGAAAAAATTTCAGATTTAGATTACCTTGTTGCCACTCCAGACAGGAGGAAACAGAACCAGTTATGTCACGTGAACCTTATTAAAGAGTATGTGAGGCGCCCCTCTGAGCCTCTCACTGTCCCTGTGTTGGCTTGTTGCGGCCGTGGTGGAGAAGGAGAGGGGGGCAGTCAAGCTTCAGAGGAGGATAGCTGGGATCAACATGTTTCAGCGGATCAGTGGGCGGGGAACTCGAGCCTAAGGGCTGACGAGGCTATAGCTCATTTGCCTGAGCCGCAGTTTGATGCTATCCGTCAGTTGTTCGGTTCATACCCCACTGTATTTGCTGAACACCCAGGCCTCACTACTCAGGCTATGCATGATGTTGACGTGGGGGACCATATACCCTTTAAGTCAATCCCGTACCGTGTGCCCCCCATAAAACTACCAGCTCTGAGGGATGAGTTGGAGTATATGCTCGGTAGAGGGTTGATAGAGAAAGGCACAGTTAAGTGGTCTTCCCCCGTAACACTGCAGCCTAAGCCAGATGGCAAGGTACGCTTTTGTATTGATTTCCGTAGGTTAAACGGTTTGACTCCAACTAATCCATATCCTCTTCCTCGGGTTGATGATAGTGTTGACAAAATTGGTAATGCTTGTTTTTTGATAAAGTAGATTTAGTAAAAGGTTACTGGCAAGTACCTTTGTCCGAGCGTGCTAAAGAGGTATGTGGTTTTGTTGTGGACGGGAGTACCTACCGGTGCAATGTTATGCCTTACGGACTTAAGAATGCACCAGCAACGTTTCAGAACCTGATGAATGAAATTGTAAAGGACATTCCGATTGCAAAGTATATTTGGACGATGTAATCATTTATTATGACGACGTTGAGAGCCATTGGTGAGTCACCTTGAGACCTTGTTCCCGTAACTTAGTGAAGGCAGGTCTGGT
>CM064556.1:4663165-4837289 GCA_032716605.1 Paralithodes platypus
TCGATTCCAATGCGAAAATACCAAAGACTGCTACGAGAAACAAATTGCTCATAACAAAATGAAGTAATAAATAGTTTGTGAGACATAGACTTAAAGTAAAGTGAAGAATTTATTTGTTTTTGTATGTGTGTGGTGTATGTTTGTTTAATGACAAGGACGGATAGAAGAACATGGTAAGATAATGTTATGTATTTGTGATTATATATATATTATATATTATTTTTGTTTCGTACCTAAGACTCCATAAAACTTAAAAAAATACCCTCAAGACCTCCTTTTAAGATAAATTTTGAATTTATTAGGTAGACAAAATGCCTCCACTTCTTATATCCTAATAATTCAGGCTCGCTAGGAAAACAATCAACACCTAAATGGCAAGAAAGGTCCTAAAATCGCCAAGCTAATAGGACGAACGTTTTTAAAGTTTCTTAATGAAGGAGAAGAAGGTGGGAAAAAAAAAAAAAACATTAAACGAATTGGAATCCAACTCAGAAGCCATTAATAAGGACAGACCGGATGTGAAGAAGGGTAGAACGGAGATAAATACGAACAGAACTAAAACACAAAGGACAAAACATATGTATACATGAGGACAGAACGGAGATAAACAAAGGGCAGAACAGAGATAAAAAGGACAGAACGGATGTGAATAAGGACAAAACAAATATAAACAATGACAACGGAGACAAACAATGACAAAACGGAGATAATTACGGACAGAACAGAGATAAACACGCACAAAACGGAGATGAATAAGAACAGCACGGAGATAAAATAAGGACAGAACGGATATACTGGATATATGGACATAACGGAGATAAACAAGGACAGAACGGAGATAAGTAAGGACATAACAGAGATAAATAAGGACATAACTGAAACACAAAGGACAAGCATATGTACATGAGGACAGAACGGAGATAAACAAGGGCAGAACAGAGATAATTATTATATTTTCTCCACTAACCAACTTTACTCCTAAACTCGATTAATGAAATTTATTATCAAACACATGTGGCAGTCCGGGGATTCGAACCCAGGACGGACAGATAAATAAGGACAGAATGAATGTGAATAAGGACAACAAATATAAACAATGACAAAACGGAGATAATTACGGACAGAACAGAGATAAACACGCACAAAACGGAGATGAATAAGGACAGAACGGAGTTAAAATAAGGACAGAACGGATATACTGTACAGTATATATGGACATAACTGAGATAAACAAGGGACAGAACGGAGATAAGTAAGGACATAATGGAGATAAATAAGGACAGAACGGAGATAAAATAAGGACAGAACGGATATACTCTATATATGGACATAACGGAGATAAACAAGGACAGAACGGAGATAAATAAGGACAACGGATACATATAAGGACAGAACGGAGATAAACATGGACAGAACGGAGATAAACATGGACAGAACGGAGGTAAATGAGGAAATAACAAACATGAGAAATAACAAAGTACAGAACAGAGGATGGCAATGAAAAAGGACAGAACGTTATCAATAAGAACACGATCACAAATAAGAACAGACAGTCATCAATACTGAGAAACAATTGTAAATATGGACAGATTACAGATAAATAAGGCCAAACAGTCATAACAAGAACAGACAATGAAATACATAAGGACAGCACATACATAAATAAGGTTTGGGAGCCTAGAGAGTGTAAGTGTAGGTGATGGTGTGTGTGTCCAATTATAGGGTACCACGCAGAGGGCTCCCAGCGGTTGTCAGTATTGTACCAAAGGGTCATCAGTAACGGTAAGTGAATCCCGGGGAACTAATATTGATGTACATAACTATCGTACACACACACACACACACAGATGTATTCGTTGTTACTGACACTTGCATAATATTGTAAACAACTTTGAGACCGTATTTAAATTGGTTATTTGCAATACATTGAAAACCAATAATATACAAAACTAAACACAATATTTATGATAAGTAGAATGCATTAAGATGAACATACAAATTAAAGGAAGGTTGGTATTTCAAAATTGTGTTACAATGTTTATGATACAATATGTTAATGATTTTGCTAGCGTAATGCTGCGACCTGCGTTAATGATAGTAGGGGTGTCGGCTCTGCGACCAGATTAGTCTGCATGGAGATTATTGTTATTGTATTATATTATCACTATCTTGTTTTGAAGTTACGAAACAAATGTTTTGTTTTCAGTAGCCTATACGTATTGCGAAGTTCAAAGGTTATACGTAGATAGGCGCTCTATGCGCCCACACTATAGTTTATTTATTCTATGTAGGCCAACACTCGCTACCCTTAACATTTGTTTTACCCAAAAAGGGCTGGATCAAATAGGAAGCAGATTTCCACTTCTATTTCCTAGCTTTCCAAATAGTAATAATATTAGTTCAATAACTCAAGTCGTTATTGAGTTATAGAGGTTAGTGGTCGAGAGCCTTATTATAATGTATGAATTAAGGGGAGAGTTATAGTTTGCTTCCTAGACCCATATCAAGCTCTTAAAATATACCCCCAAGATCCCCCTTCGATGTATATTTATACCCCCAAGATCCCCCTTCGATGTATATTTATACCCCCAAGATCCCCCTTCGATGTATATTTATACCCCCAAGATCCCCCTTCGATGTATATTTATACCCCCAAGATCCCCCTTCGATGTATATTTTTATCGAAAAATGTCCCGGCCATAGGCCGGATCCTCCTAAATTGCAGGCTTGCTATCGCTCGCTAGGTAAAAATTGACACACAAATGGCACGAAAGGTCTTAAAATTGACAAAACCGGGGAAAAGCTATTAAAATCGCCAAACTAATGGCACGAACGTCTAAATTAACATCTCAAAACCAATGGGGCTAAACATGAGGGAGAAAGGGGTTAACAAAAATCCCTCTAGTGAAAATCTCCCCTTAAACATGGGACCAGCTGGAGAGACAAAGTAGTTGCTCTCCTTGGCATTTGTTGGGGTTTAGGGCTAGCTAATGCAGTACAAGAATCAAAGAGAAAATAAGGATGTTTTTTGGCATGTCAATAGTTTTATGGTAAAGTATTGAAACTAATGTGTGTGTGTGTGTGTGAATTAGAGAATGTTTATTATAGTACATACACCAATTCTCCTTTCGCAGAAATCTCCATCTTAGGAGATTTCAATGTTCACTACCGCCAATGGCTCTCCTCTCTTTCCACTGACCAGTCTAGTGAACAAGCATACATCTTTCCTATCTTAAATGACTTAGAGCAGTTAGCCCAGCAATCTACCCGTATCCCGGATCGCTTCGAAGATCGGCCCAACATTCTTGACTTATTTTAAACCTCTAATCCTTCTGCTTATACTGTAAATATTTTCTCTCCTTTGGGCTCCTCTGACCATAAACTTATCTCTATCACCTGGCCACCAGATCCTTCCAGCCACTTGTTGAACTTTGGCGCTGCCAACTGAGAGGCTCTTCGGCAGTACTTCTTTGATTTCCAATGGAATGACTTTTGCCATCCATGGCCGGGGACCCTAAGAGAGAGCTGAACGCATTACCAAGGTAATCTTCTCAGGCATAGAAGCATACATTTAATTTTCTTTCTCTCAGTCTAATGCAAACAAATTTTGGCTTACTCAAGTAGAAGCAAAAATGCCATTTTTTGTTTTCACCCATAGACTTTATTGAAAAATGCACCACCATTTTGTTTTTTACACCCGTAGACTTTATTGAAAACAATGTCTGCCATTTTGGTCTTTACATCCATAGAGTTTATGGATTAACGTAATTTTTACACTATTTGAGTTTATGCATATACAAGTGGTGTTACCAGAGTGGGGGTAAGCTAACCGGCCGGAGGGTATTGCAGAATGGAAAAGGGTACAAAATGGCGTTTTTTTTTTTTTTTTTTTTTCTATGTGATTGAGGGAGGCAAAAGGCAAAACTGCCTATAGCGAGTGCCTCCCCCATAGTTGAAAGAGCGACGGCCAAAATCAAGGGACGTTCGAGCCAAAATGCCTGGACACACGGAGTTTGAAGCAATTTAAGTCATAGGAAGAGGGAAAGACTGATTCTGGGATAGAGTTCCAGAGCTCAGCTGTTGAGTAGAAGAAAGTTTGAGAGTAACGTTTCACTCTTGGGTTGGAGAGTTGCACAGAGTATTGGTGGGATTGAGTTGCAAGACGGGTACCACGTGCCCTACGTAAAGGAGGTGGTATGCACTGGGATAGCTCTGAGGAACACTGATTATTATAGTAGCGATAGAATAGCGAGAGAGATGCAACATTGGCGGCGGAGAGAGAGAGATTGCAGAGAGTTGGTGAGTGGATGGGAGTTTAATGATACGAAAGGCCTTCCTTTCAACTTTGTCTAGGAGAGCGGTGTGAGAGGAACCTCCCCACACATGTGAACAATACTCAATACAAGGGCGCACTATGCCCCTGTACAGAGCAAGAAGCTGTGCAGGGGAAAAGAACCCCCTTAGGCGGTTGAGCACACCCAGCTTCTGGGAGGCTGCCTTAGCAAGACTGGTAATATGGTCCTTCCAAATGAGAGCAGAAGAAAAAGAGACACCAAGAATATTGAGAGAAGATGAAGGGTTGATTTTTGTATTGTTGAAGAATAAGGGATAGTCCGCTGGGAGATCCTGACGGGTAGATAGATGGAGAAATTGGGTTTTGGAAGCATTAAAGTTAACAAGGTTTTCTCTGCCCCAATTGGAAATAGTATTTAGATCAGAATTTAAGAGTTCTATGGCTTCATTACATTTGTCGTTGAGGGATTGCTGGCGGGGCGTTCTGAAAAACTAATGGAGTAGTGTAAGGTTGAGTCGTCTGCGTATGAATGGATGGGAATTAAGGTACAGTTAAGGAGATCATTTATAAAAATTAGAAAGAGAATAGGAGATAGGACAGAGCCCTGAGGAACACCGGAGTTTATAGGGTGAGGAAGTGAACAATGGCCGTCCACAACCGCGGCTATGGAACGGCCGGAAAGGAAATTACAGACAAAGGCACAGATGGAGTGATAGAAACCGAAGGAGGGTAGTTTAGAAATTAAAGATTTATGCCAGACTCTATCGAAGGCTTTCGATATGTCTAGTGCAATAGAAAAAGTCTCACCGAAGTCCCCAAAAGGAGGATAACCAAGAGTTAGTAAGATATGAAAGAAGATCACCAGTAGAGCGACCCTTAAGGAAGCCATACTGGCGATCTGAGAGCAGATTATGAGAACAGAAATGCTTAAGAACTTTGGAAGGAAGAATAGTTTCAAAAAACTTTAGAAAGACAAGAGATAAGAGCAATTGGACGATAGTTGGTGGGTTGAGAGCGGTCACCCTTCTTTGGGACAGGTTGAATGTGAGCAAACTTCCAGCATGAAGGGAAGACGTTAGAGGATAGACAGAGATGAAAGAGTTTGCCTAGGCAGGGAGTCAGCACGGAAGCACAGTTTTGAGAACAACAGGAGGAACACCGTTCGGACCGTACGCCTTATTAGTGTTAAGCCCAGAGAGGGTAGAAAGCACATCTTTAGAAGAGATTAAGATATTAGGCATAAGTAAGAGAGAGGAGGGCGGAGAGGGAGGAATAGCACCGGAATCATCCAAGGTGGAGTTTCTAGCAAAAGTTTGAGCGAAGAGTTTAGCTTTGTCAGAGGAAGAAGTGATGGTTGTGCCATCAGAGTGGGAAAGGGGAGGGAAAGACGAGGAAGAGAAATTGTTGGAGAAGTTTTTGGCAAGATGCCAGAAAGCTTGGGAAGAGCTAGAGTTGGATAGTTCAGTGCATTTATTATTGATGAAAGAGTGTTTGGCAAGTCGAAGAATAGATTTGGCTTGATTTCGGGCAGAAAGATATGAAGAATTAGAGTCTTGAGTTTTAAGGCGTTGGTACCGTTTGAATGCTTCCTCCTTATTGCGGACAGCAGTAGAACAGGCGTGAGGTAAAACCAAGATTTTTTTGCATTTGTCTGAGAGAAAGAGAATGGAATGTATGCTTCCATGCCCGATAGGATTACCTCGGTAATGCGTTCCGCACTCTCCGAGGGTCCTCGGCCATGGAAGCAGAAATCATTCTATGGGAAATCAAAGAATTACTGCCGAAGAGCCTCCCAGTCGGCAGCGCCAAAGTGCCACAAGCGCCGCCGGCTAGGAGGATCGGGTGGCCGTAGTGGAGAGATAGGACAGGTGACAGAGATAAGTTTATGGTCGGAGGAGCCCAAAGGAGAGAAAAGATCGACAGTATAAGAAGAAGGGTTAGAAGTTAGAATCAGGTCAAGAATGTTGGGCCGATCTCCGATGCGATCCGGGATACGGGTGGGTTGCTGAACTAACTGCTCTAGGTCATTTAGGATAGAAAAGACGTAGGCTTGTTCACCAGGTGGATCAGTAGTGTGAGAGGAGAGCCATTGGCGGTGGTGAACGTTGAAATCTCCTAAGATGGAGATTTCTGAGAAAGGTGAAATGGAGAGAATGTGTTCCACTGTAGAGTTTAGATAGTCAAATAATTGGGGAAAGTTGGTAGAGTTAGGGGAAAGATAGACAGCACAGAAATATTTAGTAAGAGAATGACAGGAAAGTTTGAGCCATAAAGTTGAGAATTCAGAGGAGTCGAAATCGGGAACACGAGAGCAAGTGAGTTTGTTATGCACATATGCACAACATCCGCCTTTGGCTTTGAAACTAGGATAGAGAAAGTAGGAGGATACAGAGAAGGGGTTGCTGGATGTTGCTACAGACACCTGAGTTTCGGTGAGGAAGAGAAGATCAGGTTTGTAGGAGGAGAGATGGTGCTCAACAGAGTGAAAGTTAGAGGAAAGTCCGCGAATGTTTCAGAAATTAATAGAAAGAGTACTGTAACAGGCCGAGGTCCAGGTAATTGTGTGGGGTCGTCAGTGGTTGTCCGAGAGTGGTGGAAAAGGAGACCTACCTGAGTGGGCATCTGAGAATTCAGTCCTGTCACCATCCGTCAAGTTCAGATTCTAATATATATACCAATCCTATTTTCGCATACCATGCGTGTCGGTGCTATTTCTAATAATTTGTATGGGCAATATTGTCTTCCAAAGTCAGTTTTTTTGGTGATATTAAACAAATATTTGTACTTATTTGGTTTTCAGTTACAAGGAAAGATCAGTGGGCCTTATAAAAAGTAAATGTGGTCTCGGTAAACTTTCTGACTTACATAATTATACCCTTACTATTTTAAATATGATTGTCTAATTATAGCCATAAACAGAATAGAAATGCACCATCGTCTCTCTCTCTCTCTCTTTCAAAGTATTGTTTCCAAGGATGTCTCCATTCTTATATAGGTATTAATATGGTTTTCAGGACCATATTTATTTAATCTGTTCATACTTGCCTAAATGTATACACCAATGAACAAAAACCATTTTCTCCAACGTGATGTAATATCACTTACTACGGAGAAGGGCCCAGAATGGTAGAGGTTGTCCAGAAGAGAGCTGGGAGTGATGTATTTGGGTACGGTATAAAAACCATGTGTGACAGCACCATTTCAACAAGTGTATAAATAACCTTCTCCCCTGTGTACCTTCCATTTACAGGGCTTTCATCATCGATCAAACATAATTATGCTGAAGACACTCTTGATCTGATCAAATACCCGGCCCATATTATAGTTGCGGGATATAGCAATTCCGGTAAATCGGAACTTGTTCAAAAACATATACAAAAGTATCAACATAAATTCAAGAAAATTATCATATGTGGGCTACCTTCCCACCCCCTACACCAAGATAAAGACATTGGTTGGAAACTCATTGTCTCCTCTGATATTATAGATCCAGTTGCCAATGAGGAATCTTTCGACCAGAGAGGTACTTTATTTGTGCTTGATGATATATTCATCGATGCTGTAAAGAACAAAATTGTTGTTGATGCCTTCACCCACAGTCAACATAATAATACATCTTGTGTATTTATCACCCAAAACCTGTATATGGGCGGCAAACATGCACGAAACATTAGCTTAAACTGTTCACATTTTCATTTATTAGGACAACGTGATTTATCTCAAATCCAGTGTCTAGGAAGACAAATATTCGGTAAAGAAAAAGCTAATCAATGTGTGGATATATACTAATATGCCGTATATTATCGTCCTTTTGGCTATCTTCTTATTGATTTAGGTATAAATACCCGTGAAGCCTTGCAGTTTTGATCAAATATAGTTGGGGAGCTCCCGTGTGAACGTGTATTTCAATGGTTAACTGAAAGCACAGACTCCTAAATGTTTTCTACCTCGAACACAATCAGCCACATGGATTAAGCTCTCAGAGGAAACTATGGGAGAAGGCAAAAATTATCAATCCAACTATAACCCGCAAGGATACACTCGATTTTGTTTAAACAATAACACATTTACTTAATATAAACTCCGACCCAAGAATTTCCCCGGCAAAAGGTTCTAGCTCCCAAGCCAAAAGTAATCATGGCTGCTGATTTAGCTGATGTACGGCATTCAAAAAAGGAAAATTACATTATAAGCTATTTGCTAGTATGAATACATATATTTTCCAGATATATGCAAGTCACCCGTCTACGAAAAGATTCGGAGACAATGCTCAAACCTATTAAAACAATTAGGGAAAATAAATATTTCAAAGGACTAAGAAGGCTAAATACCGATTTAGGAACATCATTTTGGAATCAGAAAGTTAAAAACTATCTGTTTTCCCGGGGTATTAATTCATATAGTGTACATTCTAGTGAAATTAAAGCAGCCCTGGCAGAGCTAAAATGGTACTCCTCAACAGTGGTCTTCGGTTTATGTATTTTTATCAGAACACATAAACAATTGGAACACTATTTATGAGTATCGTTTTTGTTATAACTAAGTGTTCATATTTACAGTCTGCATTCGATCGTGGTGTGGATATGGTGATGTTTTTGTTTCTCTCTCTCTCTCTCTCTCTCTCTCTCTCTCTCTCTCTCTCTCTCTCTCTCTCTCTCTCTCTTAGTTTTACCAAAATGATACCTAGCCTAAAGAACAAACCATACGAAGAGCGTCTTAGAGAATTAAATCTATTTCCTTTAACCCAGCGCAGATTAAGAGGTGACTTAATTCAAGTGTTCAAAATCATCAAAGGCATCGACAATATGAACTGTAGTAAGTACTTCACTATTGACCAATCTAATTACACGCGGGGAAACGGTTGCAAAATTATTGGTAAATCTTTTAACTCACACGAATCTAAGAATTTCTTCTTCAATCGAGTTGTCAACTTGTGGAATGGGCTTCCCCGAAACGTTATAGACTGCATCACCGTTGATTCATTTAAACTCCGCCTAGACAAATATCTCGCATCAAACCCGCGACTGACTGCGTTTGTAAATGAATAACTTTATTTTATCCCCCCCTCAGTTACTAACCTATCTGTCCCCTACTAACTTCCTAATCCTGCCACGGACATTAGTTCCAGGGCAGTAATTCCCTTTCCAATGTTCCCTTACCCACTCTAAACCACTGTTTGGACACTTGATCCTCAGTGTTTTGGTGGACAAGCAACCTAGAAGGGTCACTAAATCTGTTGTTGCTTGATTTCCTTTGTACTCCTTTGTACTCTCTCTCTCAGCCCACACACGCCTGTGTTATTATTGGTCAGCCTTACAAACTGTCGGTATGTTTCCAGCGTGGTTGGTGCTCTGACCGACACGACAATTTTATAACAGGCCACAGTTTTCACCCATGTGTTCCGGATGTCCTCGTGTTCCTTCTCTCTCTCTCTCGCTCTCTCTTTCTCTTTCCCTGCGGTGTTCTGCAACAAACTCATACTAGGCACTCGATTTTTGTATTTAATACAATTTAATCGGTACCGTTTAGCATATTATAAAAATGTCTTTGTTCCTGGGTAAATTTCTTCCGTGCAGCTTCCCATAAATTTAATTTTACTGCTCTGGTTTTTACGTTGCGTCCTGTTTTCTTATCACAAAAGAATACAACATATTCAATAAAGTGGGAAATTATATCTTTTTGTTTGTATATAGTATTTATATTTTATACAGAAGGGGAGGATTTTTTGTGTTTGTGTTATATTATTGTGATTATTATTATTATTATTATTATATATATATATTTTTTTTTTCTTCTATATTCCAACTACTCCCTCTCGGTCATAGGCTGAGAGCCTGCACACTCTACCACTGAACACGGTGAGGCCCGTGAGGTCTTGTTCCCGTCTAGGGAGTGAGACATGCGAAGCACTCACTCACGGCTCGAAGCAACTCCATCTCTGAAGCCGCTTAGCCCCGGCGCCCCCCCAGACACAGACCCTCACTCTCAGAAAGTCACCTATTGAGCAATTAACTCACTAGGCATTGCCTATATATATGTACAGTATATATATATATATATATATATATATATATATATATATACTGTATATATATTGTGACGCCTACCAGCGTTGGCAGAATCGCCTCTCGTTAGCCACTAGCGCTCGCCAGGGCAGTGAAATGGGCTACAGTTATCAGAGAATGTTGTTCTTTCTTTCATAGTACTTGCATTGTTACAGACAGTCCAGTGATGGTCTTTATTTTCGTCTGTGACAACCGGAAGTATTTTATATCATTAGTAGAACATAAGATGCATTGCAGTGTGAAGTTGAGAGAGCGGGCAGCGAGGGGGTAGTGAGTGTTGCCTCCCTCCTCCCTCCTCCTCCCGGAGGAGCTTTCCCGTCCGCGCGGGCTTTCTCTCGCCTTTGATTGGCTGGCGGTTCTTGGCGCGTCCTAGGGGCCTGCTGCCTTGTGATGTATCGGCCTGTTATTGGCTGACCATCGTGCCTTTGTGGGATCCTGCGGTCCCGAGGAGCTACCCTCCTCAGAACAGACGCACACGACTAACATCCTTTTTACAACTGTCCCCCATATCTCCACCATTCTGATACTGTCTCTCTCACTCAACTTCCTTTCTTTCATTCCTCTAATCTTTTAACGTCACAGCACTCCCTTTGGGTTCTGTACACGATTTCATATCGGCCCATCGTATTGTGTGCGTCGCTCTCATATATATTTCCATGTTTTAGAATAGGCTATAAGGGTTCTTAGCCTATGGAGGTTTGATGACTCTGTGTGTGTCTCCCTCAGTGTCCTTAGTTTATGGAGGTTTGATGACTCTTTGTGTGTGTCTCCCTCATTATCATTAGTGCTCTGCTGGGTTATTTAATGCTAGACTGGGATGAGGTTTCTGTTGTCGTTGTCACCGATGTGTGTACGGTTTGCTTATACCTACACGACTTCGACGGTTTCTGTGGTAGCCTAGGTTGTCTTTTTGGGTGTGTCTTTTGCGAGTGCAGCATCGTGTTGTAAAAGGGCATTAGCCTACTACCTTATAACACAGTGCTGCCTCTTTGCTTGACTTTAGAGGGATCGCCAGGGTAGAACCAGATACTTGAGATCTGGATCTACCAAGAGAGCATCCCCGTCATTAACGTAACTTTAATCATACCACCTTAAGGACAACGCTAGGCTATGACCCTGTCTTGCTCAGCCACAGTTTCCTAACCTTGATATCACAGCTAGACTTTATTCGCAGAGCAGACACTAGTTAGGACATAAGCTCTTTTTGTTATGTATGCATTATTATTCACAGCATTTATTAGTCTAGGTTGTTGTTGAGTTGCACAATCATAGCAGACTTTTTCGTTGATGAGGAAGTACTTCTTTTAGTGTCGAGCATTACTACCGTTGCGCATTTATAGTATTCTCGTGTCAGTTAACATTATATGTCCTATCTTTTAGTGTATTCAGTCTACACGTGTGGTGTCCTGCCTCCTGCCTTTATATAATTTAAGATACGAGCATCTTATGACCATCAGACTTTCTTCAGAAGTTTCCAGGTCTATGCTGTAGGACTATACTTCACTTTCTTTCAGATAGGAGTGAAGAGTTTATTGTTGTTTAGAGTAACTGTATTGAAGCATCTTTTTATTGTATTAAATCTTGCAGTGATTTAATTGATCTTTCCATAGCTTCCCTTTTATGCATTTTAACGTAACTTGCATCTTGTTTGTTATCAGGCTATACCAGTGTGGGTTAGCCTGAAGTAGAGTACATTTATGCCCAGTTAAGGATACCTCGTTATCACTGATTAACTCTGGAGGGTATAGGTGTTTTTGTTCGCCGGCATATAAGTTTGAGGGTTTGGATCTAGCGTACCGTTGTTGCATAGTGACCTATTACTAGTCCAATCATTGAGTGCCCTTGTTTTATTCGTAGCCCCGGTCGTAACAATATATATATATACAGTATATACTATATATATATATACTATATATATACAGGTATATATACAGTATATACAGTATACTGTATATATACAGTATATATTGTTACGAATCTGGACCTCAGTTGCTTAGAGACTGTATACGAAAATAATTACTAAAACAAATGCACCTTGGCTCTCTACCAATTAACACCAAGAAACAACAGGTAAGAGCACTATAAACGTTTCCAGGCTGTTCTCCGGGCTTAAGGTGCACACTGCCGTGCTCCTATTTTGAATAATATGTAGAACAGAAATAATAATTTAATTTACTAGCTACGAAAACTCGAAACCAACACCGGGATTATCAATGCTGGGTTGGAGAGTCAAAAGAGTTAAATACATAGACTACCAGCTGACATCAAAGAAAGAAAAGTAAAAAGTGAAGATGTACTTCGAGCATAACAGGCTATGCGCACCCTCGACAATACTAAACCATGCGCAAACCAGCCAACGGTAATCCACTCTTAACCCAAGAGAGTTGCACATAATAATATTGTATAAATATAATAATGAACTAACAATACAAGGCAGTGTCCTAATATGACTACTAACCTCGGGGTGATATTAGTGGAAGCAGGCTGCCCTGACCACCTCTAACATCACACCAATATATCCTACTTCAACCTGGGCCCCCCCAGTGAGTTACCGCCCAAAAAACAATGAACTCTTAGAGAGTCCACCTCCCACACTCACTTAACTATGGGGGGGTCCAGACTGAAGCTGGATTGCTACTTACTATTAAACACTCCGTTGCCTCAGTTCGAAACCCGAGATTGGGAACAAACACACTCGCTGAAGCAAAACCGCCAAGGGTTATTACCGGGTCCTAAGCATAAACACTGCGAAAAATATGTAGGGGGTATGGATGTGTGTGTGTGTGGACTGTCTATGGGATTAACAGTGCTTATTATTAAGGACCCCGGCAAGCCTCCCAACTCTCTCTATCACGGATCCCGAAGTAAGCCACCGGAGGTACAGAATATAGGATAACAATGGAAATATAATAAATGCTGATCAGAGGAAAAGAATAATTAAAAGAATAAATGAATGTCTAGGATTCTCTGTTAATTACGTTACGTTAATATCTGTGCAAGCAAGGACAAACAAAAGGGGCAGACTGGGGTGCCACAAGAGAGAGGGAGCAACCACCTATACCGTCTGACCGCCTAGCAGAGAATGACGAGGCCTTGCGTGGCTAGTGGCTAGCGGGAGCCAGCCTCAAAACAGGGTTGCAATACATCACCACAAGATATGATAACACTAAGACACTTCACAAGAATAACTTAATTATAATAACGGATTCCTGTGTTAACATATTGGCTAAAACAGCGTGGCAGATAAAATAAAGTATTTCTCTATATTGTAACACAACTAAACTTGCAATGGTCACGTAATTAACCCTCTCACGTTCTTGACGCAATTTTGAGCCCATTAGGGATACTTTAAAGCCTTTGTTATCATCAGGGGTATTTAGAAACCTTTAGTTTAGTTACTTTAACCTCTGCAGTTGTCTTTGAGTTAGCTGTGGGCAGAAAACTAATTTTGGAGAGGTAATTATAAGAGTGAGAGAACTCTATTTCTTATTGCTAATCTGGCAACCTCTGCGTCATATGGTCGTGAGAGGGTTAAATCAAACTCGTGATGCCAGCAAAATCGCCTCCCCCCCACGAGACTGGAGCAACATTCTTTCCTCCCCTCCCTACCAACTCACTTGCAAGCCGACGCTGCCACGGTCAATTTCAACCCGAAACTGATGACACTCTATTGGCTCATTCTCCACAAAAGTTTATTGAGACAAAAATGCTTAGAGGTACGGCAAAAGTTGACATGTGCAATTAGAAGGGTATCGGAGTGAAACTCACAATACCAGGTCTTTCTAATAGACTTGGCACAGCTACATATAGAAGACAGCTAGGCGTCACTAAAGTCTAGCTACTCCTAAAAAATCCTATAGACCCTGCACATTGTGACACCCTCACACGGGGGGGGGGGGGGGGGAGTTTTTGGAGCTTTGAAACAAAACTTTCATCATTAGTTTACAACTGCAAAATATTTACATTGACAGTCTTTTGTATTTTTACATTTTATAGATTTTTTAACATGAGTAATTATGACTTACTTACTAAATAGCCTCGTGCTCTCCTATCATCCCTCAGAGGACTCATGGGACAAACAGTCTGCCAGGACATTATCAACACCACAGATGTGCCTAACATCGAGATGATATTCTTGCATCAAACTCCAGCGAGTAAGTCTCTGGTTTTTGTCCTTGAGTTTATTAAGAAACTGCAAAAGATGATGGTCAGAGTAGATTCTGAGCACAGGCCCATATGGTGGTAAATAAACAGCGAAATGGTGTAAAGTCAAAATAATAGCTAGCAACTCCCTTTCGATCACAGAATAATTATTTTGTGCTCGGTTAAACTTTTTCGAAAAGCAGGAAATGGGGTGTTCAACATCATCTCCGAACTCTTGCATCAACACAGGGCCGGCACCCACATCGCTCGCGTCTACTGCCAAGACGAAAGGCCTGTTGAAATCTGGGGCACATAATATAGGATGGCAACAGAGGAGGCTTTTGACATCTTTGAAAGCCTGCTCTCACTCTGTTGTCCATTTATATGGTTTGTTCTTTTGTAGCAAATTTGTCAATGGGGCAAGCACGGTGGAATATCCTTTGATAACCTAGATATTGCACCCGAGCCTGCACAAACTCGCACTTTGCCAGGTTGACCACTAAACCAGCCTCAGACAACTTCCGGAAAAGCTCACCCACATTGGCCAAATGGTCAGTCCAATTTGTGTCATAAACAACAACATCGTCGATGTAGACTAAACAATTGGGGACATCATGCACAACCCTGTCCATTAACCGCTGAAATGTGGCGAGAGCATTCTTCAAGCTGTACAGCATTACCTGGCACTGATACACTCCTCCACCCACCACAAAACTAGCGATTTTCTTGGCACGTTCGGTTAGTGGGACATGCCAATAGCCTTTAACTAAGTCCACTTTTGTGATGAGCGTGGCTGCCCCAATCTTGTCTACCGAGTCATTGACTCTCGGTAAAGGGTAGGTATCTGTCTTGTAGAGTAAATTAAATTTGCGAAAATCGACTCAGAAGCGGATCTTACCATCAGGCTTAGGCTGCAAAGTTACTGGGCTTTACCACTGACTCCAGCTTTCTTGATGAGGCCCTTGTCAACCATATACCTCAGATCACCATCAAGAGCGAGCAGATTATGTGGATTAACTCTATAAGGTGGTATTTTATAGGCTTATTCTCTTGCACATCGATGTCATGCACCGCCCAAGATGTCAAACCTGGTGCATTCCCGAACACGTGTGGAGAAGCCCACAAGGTAGTAAACATCTACTCAACCCTTTCCGGAGGTAAATGGGTCAATTTCTCCCGCAGGGCCAGGTACCGGTTTTCGGCCCATGTCTCAGCCGGCACAGCCTCACCTGGGAAAAGCTCCCTCTCCTCCTCCTTCATGCCTTCCAGGACAGGGCAATGAGACACGGCATCCTGGTCCCTGGGACCGGAGAATTGGGGAGAGTGCAGAGGGGGGTTGAGAGGCACTGCAGCAGCCTTGCCTGGCATTCCCACATTGCATGAACCACTAGCCCCGGGACCCGGGTTATCCAACCACCATCCACCAGGCCCGGGCTCACCCTGCACCTCCGACTCCAACCCTCCAGTCAATAACATAGGCAAGAAATTGACTGTATCTGACTCAACTTTCCCCACTGACCCGTTCTGAGCAGATACAGTAGCACAAACTGCCTCAGACAACTCCCCGTTAACACCAGCAGGTGACTGATCGGCGCCCAGGCCACTCTCTCGGCTAGCCCCATGAGGTGACATAGCCTTTGTGCCCGACGCACGATAGTACCTCTTCAACATGTTAATATGGCAGAGCTGATGGGTCTTACGTCTGTCTGGGGAACTTATGAGATAGTCAAGAGGCCCCACTCTCTTGCTAACTAGGTACGGACCGCTGAACCTGGCAGCCAGAGGTTGCCCTTGAACAGGAAGTAACACTAATACTTCATCACCCACTGCAAACTCCCGGGGTTGTGCTTTGGAATCATACTGCAATTTCATTTTCCCCTGAGCTACCTTAAGATATTCCTTGGCAACTTTCTGGGCAGCATGTAATCGTTCTCTGGTGCATGTTACATAGTCAAGCAAACCCTCACGCGACTGGGGTTTTCCACTCTCCCATGCTTCTCTGACAACTGCCAGGGGGCCCCGCACCCCATGTCCGAATACTAGTTCGTTTGGCGAGAACCCAAGAGACTCCGTTGGTACTTCTCGTACTGCAAACATGACAAATGGAATTGCCACATCCCATTCCTTGGCATTCTCCAAACAAAACTTGCAAAGTATAGACTTAAGGGTCTGGTGGTGCCGCTCAAGTGCACCCTGTTTCTGCGGATGGTAAGCACTAGACACAATATGCTGAATGCCTAATTCTTGCAATGTTGTACCAAACAAAATTGAAGTGAAATTTACACCTCGATCGCATTGTAGTTCTTGGGCAACCCGAATCGAGTAAAGAATTCCAAAAGTTTCCGAAGTACAACCTTAGAGTGCAGACTAGATACTGGTATAGCCTCTGGATAGCAAGTGGTCACGTCCATAATCGTCAGTAAGTACTTATTTCCCGCACTAGTGGAAGGCAAAGGGCCAACCATGTCTATCATAACTCTGGTAAAAGGCGGATCCACAGCCGGAATAGGTATCAGAGGGGCCACAGGAATGCTCTGATTAGGCTTGTCCACTATCTGGCAGGTGTGACAGCTCTTAATAAATGCAGTAACATCCTTGGCCATACTCGGCCACCAAAACTGATATTGCACCCTCTCCGTAGTCTTGCGAATCCCCAGGTGCCCAGCCAGGGGAGCTTCATGAGCCAGCCTAGTCAGTGCCTCCCTATATCTCTGGGGCACTACAAGCTGCTCTACAACCTCTACAGACTCCATACTAGAATCTGGCACCCACCGCCTGTACAACATCTGATGAGACATATAAAAACTAGCCCTCCCGCCAGCGACAACAATTTTCTTCCCGACCTTAGAAAACAAGTGTGTCAATGAAACATCACTCTGCTGCGCCTCACCAATTTCCCCCGGTGCCATGGTGGTAAGATTAGGTATAGCCTCCAAGTCGGTCTGATTCGATGATACAGGATCAACTGGTCCTCCCGTAGGGGCCCGATCGCTCCCTTCAGTATCACCTCTGGCACCGGGCGAAACGAGTGAGGAGCTTTCCGCTGAGCCTTCCTCCTCGTCCTGCACACCCTCGGCACCCTGCAGATCAGTCGAATCTATGGGTGATGCAGATTCATTACTGTACATCCCCTCAATCAGATCTATCTCCTCCCCAAAAAATTCTTCCGGCTGTGCAATCTGGACCATAGATCTTGTGACCGCACACACCGGAAACAAATCGGGAGGCAGCTTCTTAGCCTCCTTGTTCCTCTCCTCCGGCTGTACCTGCTCCGACACAAGTACCGAAGGTGGAAGGACTCTACTCCCTGCCATATCTGCTCCAAGCAGAAAATCAATCCCCTCCACAGGTAATATGTATCCACGACTGCTTCCTTCGCCATCGCCATGACTACAGGACACCTAAGATGAACAGGAACAAGGCTATAACAGGCCTCAGTATTTACACCTCGACATAGCACAAACTCGTTAGATTTTATCGGCTTCCCCGTCAAGTTCAAACACATGGACTGCTTAGCTCCCGAATCCCTAATAACCTTGACTGGATACACCTTCCCACACAGTTCTACTTCACCCTCATAAACGAAAGCCCGGCACCAAGCGAGCGAGGCTTCTGGACCTGCATTGGTACCTAGTTGAGACACTTTGTCGGGGGTAGGCTGTGCCACGGCCGTGGGCACCCCCTGCTTCACCCTTCGGTCTGCCTCCAACCTCGGTAACAAAGATTCATCCCCTCCTCCCTGGATACCAACAACAAACGACACAGACTTAGCAAGCGCTGCAGATGACTTTGCCTTGGGACAGTTTGGTTTAACCCCCCCATTCAGAAATAGTTAACTTACTGATGAGGAGGCGGGTGACACGGTATTATCTCCACAACTGTCAAAATCTCACTGAGGGACCGTTAGAAGTCGGAGGAACGTGGGGTTGCCACCATTCGACATATTTTGATCTAACTTACCTAACTTACTGAGCTCAATATGACGCTAGAGCATCATATAACTTATTAGAGAGATATAAAGATAAGTTCATATTACGCTCTAGCGTCATATGAGTATTGTGGCCAAACCGCCATATGACTCTCTAGCGTCATATGAGACGGAGAGTGTTAATATGTCCGGTCTGTTTACACCCATTACACCTAACAACACTGGACTCAGGTCGGGCTGAATTTTGTGATTTCTGTTTGTCTCCACCGTTATTATTACGTGTGGGAACAGGGCCACTAATACTGTACCCTCCACTTCCACCTGCTCGGTACTTCTCGTCACGTGCAGTCGTGGAGGGGGGCATATCTGGCACAATCAGTAAAACCCTTGGTTGCCAACACTCGATCGTCAGCCTACACGGCAGCATCAGACAGCTTGCCGGAGCGCTTCTCACGGATCTTTTGGCAAATCTCTTTGTCGACATTGTTGGTAAAGTGTTCTAGCAGGAAAAGCTCAACTGCCTCATTTAAATTGGTTACATTTTCACTCAAAAGCCAACAAGACAAACAATCACGGACGTACTTAGCAAACTCAACATGAGTATGATTAGGCTTCTTCCTTGCATTACGAAATTTAAGGCGATAGGCTTCTGGTCTGAGTTCATAAGTCCTAAGGATAGCCTGCTTTAAATTATCATACCCTGCTAAGTCCTGCACTGACATCCTATCATATGCCTCGAGTGCTTTTCCCTTGAGAACATTTGCCACCACTGCCGCCCAGCGTTCCCGTGGCCACTCGAACTCCCGTGCTTTTTTTTTGCGAATCACTGGAACTATTCAGTGACTTTTTCCTCGTCAAAAGCGGGAACGAGCTTCAGGCTACGAGACAACCTTAACTCGCTAGATTCCTCCCTTTGTACCGTGCCGACTTGTCCCCTTGTGTACCTACCCCCGTCTACCTCAACTTTGGTTCTTTGTAACTCTATTGTCATTCTCTGTGTTTCTAACCTCTCCTGTATATCTCTCTCTTTCTCTTCTCTTCTCTCCTGCATTTTAAATTTCTTCAACTCTAGTTGTACTAGAGCACCACTCGATAGCCCTACCGGGGCAAAAGTAGGGGGTGGTGTAGGAACATAAGCGGGACGTTAACGTGGCTGAATCGTAGAAAATCCGGCTGGGATAAATGGTGGTGGTGGGGGGGGGGGGGGTAACCTGGTTCTGTGCCACCCAGCTGGTGGCAGTAGTAGAGTGTAAAGGATAAAAATGGGGTTGAATAAGTTGGGGCACACCAGGGGGCACGTCAGGCAACAACGGGGGAACAACAGTAGGATATGTCAACTGGGAAGACGTTATGCTATCATTAAAAGGACTTGGTGTGCGCGCGGCGGAGAGCGTGCAGGTGTGATATAGCCTCCTGCCGGCACAGTTGTTGACTCAGCCTCCTCTGGAACGTCATTATAATACTGCCATATATACTGCTGACATGCTTCCCTCGTGGTAAGAAGAGACCCCTCTACTCCCAACACTGATGCAATCAACCTCAATTCCTCCACCCTTCTCAACTGCATCGGTTCCCATTCTGGAGAACTCCGAAGGAACACTCTCGCATCCTCCGCACTGGTGATGTGCAACGGCATGACACCTCCCCCTCCTCTCTTGCTTGTTGTTCAGACATAGTAAAATATAAAATGTTAGACACCTATTCTAAAAAAAAGTCCTTGATCAAAATAAATCTTATTAATACTGCTGGTACTATTCTGATTATACTAGGCAAGGCCGCCACTGTTACGAATCTCGACCTCAGTTGCTTAGAGACTGTATACGAAAATAATTACTAAAGCAAGTGCACCTTGTCTCTCTACCAAGCAACACCACGACGCAACAGGTAAGAGCACTATAAACGCTTCCAGGCTCTTCTCAGGGCTTAAGGTGCACACTGCCCTGCTCCTATTCTGAATAATATGTAGAACAGAAATAATCATATAACTTACTAGCTACGAAAACTCGAAACCAACACCGGTCGAAGGCTTATTCTGACTAAATTACAGTCTATCTTATTGCTCGCCAGGAAAAACAAAAAACGATGTCTAAATTATCTTAATATTGATAAAGAAATGGGGCGAAAGGTCTTAAGATCGTCAAACTAATGGGGCAAAGGTATTTACACTTCATAATTAATGGAGATAAACATGAGGGAGAAGGGGGTCCATAAAAATCAAATTCCCCCCCCCCCCCTTAACCTCCTGAGGATTATGCCGCATTTGATAGTTTTTTCTGGCTATTATTAGAGGATTGTATGCAGCTTAGGAAGGATCTGTGGGAATTATAAGGGTAAATACTATCTCCGTTAACCCTCTGAATTACATATACGCTCCTTAATTAGAATAAAATTGTCTAATAATAGTCAAAGAATAGAAAGGAAATGCGTCATCGTATCTTGAAGGAGTTAACCCTGTGAGGGTTATGGCTCATCTTGACAGTTTATTCTGGGTTCCCATTAGAACATATTTAAGCTCTGGAAAGATCTGTATGAATTAGTAGGGTAAACGCTATCTCAATTGACCACTTCCGAGTGTTGTACTATAAGGAAGTTGGAGCTGTAGATATTGATATTCAACAGAATTACTAGTTATAATACATAAAACCCAATTCAACATACTCTTTTGCCATTAGATACCTACATAATTATTGCATTTATCTTTACCATCGATGTCCACGGCTCCAACTTCCTTATAGCCTGAAACTTGCAAGTGGTCAACTTACCCTCTGACTTCCATATACCCTCCCAATAAGATAGTCGCTACCCATGTGATGCTCACAGATTCTTCATAAGTTGTATAAAATGGTCTAATGATAGCCAGAATAAACTGTCAAAAGCGTCATAACCCTCAAAGGGTTAAGTTGGTGAATCTTTTTACCCAGCTAATTAGTAACCCTTTCTGTTCCGGCGACGTCTTTTTGTAATATAATCTAGCTATATGTTCACGATTTTGTGCTTTTTAGAATGATCTGAGGTTGTAAAAAGGTTACTGAATACAATCGTCTCCTATTAGCCAGAATAAAGTAAAATCACGTTGGCGGTACAGAAAGGCTTAAGGGCTTTATTTATACACGGGGAAACTGTTTAGTTAATATGAGCCTGGTCTTGTGCCCCTTCTGCCCCCAACAGGCAAGGCGTGTTATTATCTTGGGAATTTTATATTTATGTTATTTATATAATTCCTTTTATTCATCTTTGCTTACTAATTTCCTTACTATTCTTGTCTTTCCTGCTCTACATTTCTGTATGTTGTGCTACGCTGGCCAGCTTGCCAGAATGTACTCGTACTCGCTAGCGCTCGCCAGGGCAGTGAAATGGGCTATAATAATCGTAGAACGATGTTCTTTCTTTCTTAGTATTCATGTTGTCACAGACAGATCAGTGTTTGTCTTTATTCTTGTCTGTGACACTTGGAAGTATTTTGTATCATTGATAGAGTTATAAAATATGTAGTGTGAATTACAAGGAGAGAGAGCGAGGGAAGCAGCGAGGTGGTAGTATGTGCGTGTGTATGTACGTGTGCATTCCTCGCTTGGGCAGGGCCACCCGCTCGTGATTGGCCGGCGGGCCTGGCGTGTCATATGACGCCAGCTCTTCATGACGTAGTGGTCTGTGATTGGGGACCGCTGTCTTAGCTCGGTGGGTGGGGGATCCATCCTGCGTGTCTCCTCAGAGCTTGGTATGTTGTGCTTGGTCCTAGACGTCCCTTGCATTCTGTCCCCAATCTAATCTTCTTTACTGCTTTTTCTCTCTCTGAACTCCTTCTTTCCAATACTTCTCATCTTTATTCATTTATCCATCCCTTCTGGTTCTGCATACGACTTCCATAGTCGGCCAGTCGTATTACCAGCACCAGTTCTCACATATATGTTTTGCACTAGCTTTAGGGATTATTAGAGTCATAGTCACATGGTGTCATAGTATTGGGTGCTTCTAATTATTGGGTTGTTCTTTCCTGCTATTTAATGCTAGACAGTGGAGGGTATCTTTGGTCGTTGTCTGAGTTATGTATATGGCAAGTCAGAGCCTGTACGACTTCGACGGAGCTAGGTAGCCTGTAACCCTTGTGCATATTTTTCCTTTGCGAGCGTATCAGTAGTAGTCCAGTAAATCTAGCAATCATTTAACTGGACCTAGAACAAATTGCAATAGAAGGTTTTTTGGCTTTAACTTGTTTATTAGGTCCCTCTGATGAACATATAAAAAGTCTCCAACTTTTGGACACTGGGAAAGTGGTTAATTTGCATAAATTCAAGATGGCCGCCGTCCAAAGCTTCAATTTACAGATAACTTTTTTCTGGTTGCTCCTAGACCCTATAAATGTATTACAAACAACGTTTTTTGGCTTTAACTTGTTTATTAGGTCCCTCTGATGAACATATAAAAAGTCTCCAACTTTTGGACACCTGGAAAGTGGTTAATTTACAGCCGAAAAACCTTACAGACAGGCTGAACTGTCTCTTTCACAAGGGGTGACACAGGCACTTTGTGCTTGTATGGGTTTTTTGACCTGTTGTCCCTCTTTTTTATAAAAAACAAAAACAAAAAACATGACGTAGTATGACGTCATTCAGAGCCAATTATGTAATTCATGATAGGAGTTCGTATTCACTTGGATCATCGGTGCTTGCATCAAAGTTGCTATTTTGACAGAGTCCTTTACATTGACCACATGCACTGGAACATTCAAGCTCATTCCGTTTGCAACTACAGCGTTGAGTGTCACAGTTGCCCTTACACTGACATCTGACCAATTTCAGTAGTGAATCAGGAGCCACTGGCGAATCCATCGTCTTCGGTTCAAGCTGTCCCTTCCGCAGACACCAGCCCCATTTCTCGGGGTCCACACAGTTCCCCATCCATTCCTGGACCTGACAATAAACTCGGAACGAGTGGTATTTGGCTGCATCGGTTGTTGGGGGAAGGCTGTGAACTTCAACGGTAGTTGAACTTTTTGCCACCTTGTTGCAAAACTTTGTCTTTCACAGTCCGTCAAGGGTGTCATTTCCTTTTCCCCCGTACAAATAAACCAAGGCCTTTTCACCAGCTGATGATATCGCGTCTTTACTTCCACTTTGGCAACAGAATGCTTCTATACATTTCAAGAAACCGTTGTCTTCCCTCACTTTCCTCAAGGCAGCCCCTTTACCAATACCATACAGTCGTGAGGTTGTGTCACATCCACAGAGTGCATGGACAACTGGCAGGACACGACAGATGCTTTCACCGAGAGCTTCTGCTACTGCCAACATTTCCCACCTTCCTTACTCGACTTGAAGTACAAATCATTCATCCCTCGTTCCGCATAATGACACAACAGCACCAACAAGTCTGTGTCCTCACCTATCACATATGTCACGGTTTCCCTTGCATGCTCAATTCCCTTCTTCGCAATCATGACATCTGCATCTGCTGGCGCATTGACACAGTCAATTCCATTTGCCTTGAATGTTTCACACAATAAGTCAATGAAGTTTTGCTTATTGTCCGAGTTTGACAAGAAGTTTTCCTTTTTTGACCGAAGGGGCATGGTTGGAGTGAACATCACCTTTTGACCAAAGACTCCTTTTGATCGTCGATTGTGTGTCATGTCCTTGGTAGTAGGTCCTGATTTATAACCGTCGAATACAACCACCGGGTTGAGAAAGTTTTTGGAAACATGCTTCATGTACATGCTTGCAATGTCCTCAAATGTGTCACCCTTCTTCCATGGAATCCTTTGCAATAAGGAACCACCATCCAGAACATGGGTCACAGTCCTTTCTTCCTCAAATGATTCCAATGACGACTTGGGAACAACAGCAGCTATCTCATCTCCTAGCTGTGGTTTATTGGCTTCCCTGAGCCTCCCCCACTTATCGAAGGATCTGGATAGAAATCTCTACAAGTATCAATGTTCTTTATATCTGCTTTGATCAACCGTGCCGCAGCCCTGACTATCTTTCTTTGTTCTGCTTCCTCATCATCAGTCTGTGGTGAGTCTTTGAATTGTTGCAAAATCTTTGCAGCACTTTCTTTGACAGTTACAACATCGCTGCGTCCATGCACGTTATTAATAACCAGTTCATCCCCAAAATATGAAATAAGTTTCTGTTTAATGTATTTTACACTATACGGTTCAACATCAGGGCACAACTGGGACATTCTATCAACGAGATCAACCACTGTAGTCTGTTCATCATCATTGCCACTGACTAGGTCCTCGATTGCGAGTAGAAATGCTTCCTCTCGTGAGGCATCTACTTTGCGACCCTTGCGAGGAGGTTCACTGTCTGCGGAATCACGATATTTGGAGGGGATCTGCCTATGTGTCTGGAAATTTGAGCTGCACTGCTTGTGATATATTGCGTCAGCTGCTGGAAGATCGCGTGCAAAGTTAATTCGGCCTCTAACAGTGTCAGCCCACTCATCAGCCCTGGCATCACATGCAGAAAGTATTGTCCTTTGAAAGTTGAAGGTGCGTACTGGATACACTTCTTCTGAATCATGCTTTGTGTCCAAATAGATTTTTGTACCACAAAAAAAGCAGTTCTCTGTAAAACAAAAGTCTGGTGTCTGAGAACGAAGAGCAGGTTTTTCAGGACGTTTCTTCTGCTTCCCAGGAATTCTATTTGGCTTCGTATTGACATGCTTCTTTCGGCAATCAATGTGCACCGTTTGGCCCTCGGACACGGTAATTGATGGCGTTCCACGTTCAGTACTGGCCTTGTTGATAGTATCTGCTCCCTTCGCCCTCAGCTTGACTGTTTCTCCTTCGTCTAACGTGTTTGAGCAAATGCCGCAGGGATTATGCACCACCTCTTCTTCCATGGCTTCGGTAGATGTCGCACCAATCTGTTGAAACAAGAAACAAGATGATGGGATTAGTATAGGCCTAGGCAAAATGTAATAGACAATAATGTGCAGTAAAGGTAGGGCTTGACCTAGAACAAATTGCAATAGAAGGTTTTTTGGCTGTAAGGTTTTTTGGCTGTAAATTAACCACTTTCCCGGTGTCCAAAAGTTGGAGACTTTTTATATGTTCATCAGAGGGACCTAATAAACAAGTTAAAGCCAAAAAACGTTGTTTGTAATACATTTATAGGGTCTAGGAGCAACCAGAAAAAAGTTATCTGTAAATTGAAGCTTTGGACGGTGGCCATCTTGAATTTATGCAAATTAACCACTTTCCCGGTGTCCAAAAGTTGGAGACTTTTTATATGTTCATCAGAGGGACCTAATAAACAAGTTAAAGCCAAAAAACCTTCTATTGCAATTTGTTCTAAGTCCAGCCCTACTTTGACTGGTCTATATACAAGCGAAGGGCTTTTGCCTACTCTTGCTTGTATGCTTGCTACCTTATTTTGTTTGTAGTATGACATTATAAGCCCTGTATATATATTGCTATACATATATCTCACTGCTTATATGCCTTTATCCCTGTAACTTTTAAACTCTCAACATTCTTATTAAACATTCTTCATTTATTGAACTCCCTATAACTTTATCTATCTCTTTAACATATAATATATTTGTTGTTACTTCCACTTAAATCAACACCCATTTCCTCTGTAAATGTAAACTGTATAAGGTATTTATCCGGTCCTACGTCATACCAGAATGCTGAGTTGATGCTGTGTTGCTTCAGCATCCTTGAACCCAGTCGATGCCTTCTTACTCAGGCATCTTCAGTTAGACTTCAACAGACCTCAGCCAGAGAGAGTCAGAGCTCTTTACTCCCTCTAGACTCTAGACTCAGACTCATCCTCTATAGCCAAGCTCCTATATCCCCTAGATATATTAGATCACACAAGTCATATATCACCTTGCTCCTAAGGCTTTTATTACAAGCCTTATCTTATATCTGTACTTATATACCTGTACGTTTATACTTATTATCACTTATCCAATAATTAATATGTTGTGTTATTACCTATAATCCCCTATATACTTAACATATTATATGGCGACCTTGCAAATAGCGTATTAAGGCTATACTTAAGTTTTTCCCCAATCTACCCCTCTACAATTATCAACATTACAAATCCCTAATTATACCTTACATTTCATGTGAGGATAATTGCTGTACTTCAAACCCTGCCTACCAGCCTTGCAGTTTCTCCAAAAGCCTTACAGCCTGCCAGCCTGACAACCATACAGCCTGCCAGCCATTCTGCCAAGCTGCAAGCGTGTGCGTACGTCCATGGTACACACACAGCCGCAACAACCACACACAACTAGCAGCTACGTGTGTACATCCGTACCACACACACAACGCCCCTGCCTGTCGTACGACCAACTGATCAACACTGACACAACGTTCTCTAAGAGGAATCATGTGAGTGCTTAACTTTACTTAAAAGTGCATTGTTTAAGAGGATTAAGTGATCATGTTTTCAAAGCCTCAACCATTAGAGTTCACATATACCGCAGGTGCGATTACTAGATCACATTCTCAAAATGACCCACTGACACACTCATCCGCTGACACACACAGTCAAACACCAACAACAACACCACCACCACCACCACCACCACCACCACCTTTACCTACCCTCCCTCCACCTGATCAACCCCCACTTACACAATATTCGGAGGCCACAGAACACTTATTTACTCTGCCATCTAGAGTTAATGATAATAGACGTGTATCATTTTCTCAACCTCAAAACTCAAATACATCTTTCAACATTACTTATTCAAACAAACAAAACACAGCCCCTCCTATGCATTCAGCTTCTAGCTGGAATACTACTTGGGATGATGGTTCAACTCCCAGGGACAGACCTGTGGTGTCACCTATGAATGGTGCTACAGCTCATTCTGAAGGATTTTGGGATTTTCAACCCTCTGACCCTAAACCAAGGTTGTATGCCAACAGCAATATCTTTCAACCTCCTCAACAACAACAGGGTCTCTCACATCAAATTCCCATGTATGCCAACAGCAATATCTTTCAACCTCCTCAACAACAACAGGGTCTTCCTCCTAACATACACAGTCACCAGCAATTTCCTACTATCAAACAAGAAGCGGAACAATACCCAACACATCCTTTATCATCATCCCACCAACCCCATCAAATGTCCTACCAACCTCAACAAGCACCTTACCAACCAAATATCCTTGAAATCATCCATCAGAACGCCCCTAGGTTATTTTCTGGGAACACCCTCAAGAATTATTCTGTTCATGCTTTCATACAGGATGTAGACGGCGAAATTGCCATGAGAGGTGCCGGTCAAAATGATAACACCAAAGTGCAAATTTTCAAAGCTAGAATACACAAAGGTGATTCCAACTCAGCTCAGCTCCTTCTAGAGTCAGACAAAACAGAAGACTGCTCTTACGAGGAACTGAAAAGTATGTTCATTCAAAGATATGGCATACAGATGGCAGGTACATTCTCAGCTACTCACAGAATTGCTAATGAATTAAAGAACCACCAGAAATATCTAAATACCCCAGTCGATAGGATTGTTGCCACAGCTTCCACCATGACCAAATCACTTAGACATGAATTGAAGGATAAGGACTGGACACTCAAGAACGGCGGTGAGGAATACATGAATATCAAACAAGTGGCCAAGTTTGTTGGTTACATGATGGTATCAAACCTCCTTCCTGAATCCATAACGGGATTAATACAATCTATTCCATTCACCCCTAACGACACACTAGTAGATTTCTCTCAATCTGTCCATGCCAAATGTAAAGAGAATGGTCTAGACCACAAAATCCAATTCCTAACCAATCCCTCAAAACCCCAAGGTGTTGTAGCTGCTATTCACAATCACTCAACCTCCCCCAATCACGCCAAACACTACAATGCTCACTCAAAACCTTTCGACCACTCACAGAAACCTAAACCTCATTACTCGCACAAGACACCCTATCTTTCTTCCAAATCTAACTCCAACCCACACAAATCTCCGACGAACTTTAACAGTAATGTCACCTGTTATTATTGCGGTAATCGGGGTCATATAACTCCTGAATGCCTCATCAAGGTAAGAGAGGAACAGGAGATGGCATCACATAAAGAACCATTTTGCCACAAATGCAAATCTAAGGGTCATTGGACCAAGTTCTGCACTCACATGAAGGCTCTTAGGGAAAAGACTAGGACGGCCACACCAGGAAACACCAAAACGGCCACACCAGGAAACACCAAAACGGCCGCTTCAGTCAAGACAAAATCAACCAGTTCGGGGGAAGAATAGACGCCCAGCACGGTACTATACCTCCAAACTGTGCTGGGCGGACCAACAATGCCACCCAAACTCGACCCCTCAAATCTGTCAAAATAGGTTGTCTTGATAAATCTTCCTTGCTTTTACCCGCTAAATGCGAAGAGCATAATCTAAATCTCTTTTTAGACACAGGCTCCCCAGTGAATCTTATAAGTCTCAACAAATTTAATCTTATAAATTCTAATAATCAATTCAGTCAATCTTACCCTGATGTCAATATAAAATCAGTCAGTGACAACCCATTAGAGACATTATCTAAGGTTTATCTACCTATCAAGATCACCGAAGAATTAGCAACACCCCTGCCATTCTATGTCATTAACAAACTCCCCATAAATGCCGACTTGCTCCTAGGGTTTGTTAGTATGAATATGCTTAAAATCATAATTTTCACCCATATGGACCAAGTTATGATCGGTGGTTTAAAAGGCGACACCATCGAATGCACACGCAGTAGTGAAACCTCTGTCAAAAGTACCACCAACCACCCAAAACAGGCATTCATTCACACTAAACCTAGACCCAAAAGAAAATTCAGTTTCAAAACTACTGTAAAATCCAGTCCCTTTTCGGTCACTCAAGAGGTCACTAAAAAAAACCCTGATGCCCCCACTCCTAGCTATCAATACACTGAGGTATCTATAGGTGATCTGATAGCTGACCATTCCCTTACAGCTGACGTAATTTTGCAAGATGATGTAACTATTCAACCAAAATCATCTATGAAGGTAGAAACTTATGTCAATCAATTACCAGCTAATTATCACAAATACAGCATCATCACTCTTCCAGACACTACCTCCATAAAGGGTCTTATAACCACTCCAGCCCTTCATGAGAGCAAGAATGAATATTTTGAAACTTTAATTCTCAATTACTCAGATAACATACTTAGTATTAAAAGTGGTACCAAGATTATGGAAGCAGAAGTTTTCCCTTTTATTTTTAACGACCAAAGCTTACCAGTTAGTAAAGACCTTGTCATTAACGCAGCTATTAGCAAGGATGAATCAGAGACTAGGTCACAAATAAAATCTCTAATTAATGATCTTGATTTTGAGGACTACACTGAGAATCTTGTGAGTTTGTTGTGCACGTATAAAGAGGCAGTTATGTTACATAATGAAGATCTTGGGTTTTGTGATGTGCTTCAACACAAGATCATATTACGCAACTCGGAGACTAACCCCATATACTGTCCTTCTTATAGGTTAGCTCACGCTCAGAGAGAACAGGTAGAATCTCAAGTCAAGGCTATGTTAGACCAACAAGTAGTCTCTCCCTCATCCAGTCGTTGGAGGAGCCCTATATTCCTAGTGCCTAAGCGGAACCCCAACGAGTGGAGATTAGTGGTGGACTTCAGGAAGTTAAATGACGCTATCATTGAGGAGAAATTTTATATGCCCTCCATCAATGAAGTTATGAGTAATTTGAACTCTAAAAACAAAATCTTCTCTACCATTGATTTAGGTAGTGGTTTTCATCAGATAAAGTTGGACGATGATTCCCGTAAGTACACAGCTTTCAGCACTCCCAGTGGTACTTACGAGTTCAATAGACTCCCTCAAGGGTTAAAAACTAGTCCAGCCTTTTTCCAACAGCTCATGTGTCACATTCTTGCAGGCCATTTGGGCAAAGATATCCAAATCTACATAGATGACATCATTATAATGTCGCCTGATATCAAATCTCACCTTGAAAGCCTAGGAAAGATCTTTCAAAAACTAAAGGATGCAGGTTTAAAGGTAAAATTAAAAAAGTGTAAATTCTTAAAACGTAGTGTTGAATTTCTCGGTCATGAACTTTCTGCAGATGGCATCAGAACAAAGACCGATATCACTAAAGCTATACATGAATTTCCCCAACCTGAAAATGTGACACAACTCCGCCAATTCCTTGGCCTAGCCGGGTACTACCGTAGTTTCATCTCCAAATTTTCAGAAAAAGCCAGTCCCCTTTTCAAACTGTTAAAAAAGGACGCTGAATTTGATTGGAAAGAATCCGAACAAACATCATTTGACGAGTTGAAGCATCACCTGTGTAATCCTCCTTGCCTGTCTTACCCCGACTATACTCAACCTTTTATTATCCACACCGACGCGTCCTATAGCGGTATTGGAGCTTGTTTAATGCAAAAAGACAGCCGCGATAAATTTCAACCTTTAGCCTTTGCCAGCAGGACTCTTAAACCTGCCGAGAAAAATTACTGTGTCACTGACATTGAAGGAGCCGGTCTTATCTGGGCTCTACAGACATTCAAAGACAAAATCCTTAACTATGACATTGAGGTGTGGACGGATCACAAGCCTCTAGTTGATCTGTTTGACAACAATAATATGTCTGGTAGACGCGCAAGGTGGAAGTACATATTACAAAGTTTCAACCCTAGGATACTCTACATTAAAGGTCACAAAAATGTCGTAGCGGATGCTCTCTCTCGTAATCCGGTACTTTGTGCACATTTAAACACGATGACTTTAGCTAATGAAGACATGTCCACAGCTCAGAGAGGTGATCCCAAGTTGTGTGAGATCATTCTTGCTCTAGAGAATAATGAAACTAACCAACACCTAGAAGATTACACTCTAATTGATAACACGCTATTTCGTAATCAACTCATCAAAGGCAAACATCAACTTGAAAGGAACATTCTGCAGTTAGTTGTACCCAACAATAAAGTAGAAGAAATACTCCCTCATCTTCATGGTTCTAAATTTGTCGGTCATCCTGGCAAAGAAAGGGCTATGCTCATTGCTCAAAAACAATTCTACTGGAAGTCCATGAAATCTGACATAGATAATCACATAGACGCTTGCGAGAACTGTGCCAGAATTAACCCTAAGCTTACACCCCAAGCTAATATCAAAACTTATCCTGTCCCAGAGAAACCTTTCCAGTTGATTGCCATAGACCTTTTGAAAATTGTTAAGACTAACAGTGGTATGAATTATCTTCTCGTAGCCTCGGATCATTTCTCTAGGTACTCCATTCTCTCTCCCATACCTGATAAGGAAGCCAATACTATCGTTAAAACTCTTGTAAATAACGTGATTTGCAAATACCCCTCACCTAAATTTATTCTTTCAGATAATGGCGGGGAGTTTGTGAACGAGACTATGTCTAAGATGTGTGATGAGTACGGGATAGAGCACATCAGGGTTGCCCCTTACTCACCACAGAGTAACGGCCTAGTTGAGAGAGCTAACCGTAAAATACTCCATGAATTGAAAAACATTTGTCTTGACAGGGATCATGAAATTTGGGACGAATTTATCCCCTTCGTGGAATGCACTATGAATTCTCTGCCTAATATCTCCACAGGTGAATCCCCTCATTTCATCGTCTTTGGAGAAGACAAACACCTACCCCACATGCTCAATGAACAGATTAAACCCATATATACTCAGGATTTCATAACTCATCATATAAACACCTTTAAAAGAATTCATAAACAAGTCATGAATAAACTAACCTTAACCAAAGAACAAATGATAAAAAGCAATCACAAATCTAATAAACAACAAAAACTGAAACCTGGAGACATTGTGTTCTCAAGAATTCACGACAGGGCTGATAAACTAGACCCTCTGTTCGAAGGCCCCTATCGTGTGATCAGTATTCGCCACAACATTGCAGTCATTAGACATCTGGAGAAAGGTAAAGAATCCAGGAGTAGCATTAACCACCTCAAATTAGTGCACAGAAACTTAAACTGTGTCCAAGAAAATATGGACAAAGATATCATACCCATCAACCAATCCCCTGATAAAATCCTACAAGCCCCGACCCATGATTATAATCTTAGAACTAGGAGTGTAAACAATGTTCTAGTGGATTATACTTCTATAACTCAACTTCTATTTCAGAATAATATTAAACCTAATATCTTCTACTCATAATACACCAAGTTTGCCTATATATCTATTTAACTATGTATTTATCTTGTGAATATATTTAGTGTACTCTTGGCCAAATTGTTGTCCATTATTTATTTTTGCATAGATATTTCATATTTCATGTTTAGATGTGGCTACTCCCAGCGTTCGCATTATCTAAAAGCGTTCGCATTGCTCCTTGTGTTCACTTTACTCCCTGTGTTCACATTACTCCTTGTGTCCGCATTATTCATAGCGTTCACATTTATCTCAAATTTTACTCTTTTAAATCTCCAACTCCAAATATTATTTACACTCCCAAGTTATTTTTTTTTTACTCCTCTATAATATTTACTGTTATTTTTATACTCCTTTTAAACCCCCAGGAAGACCAAGGTCAGAATCCAAACGAGCTAGACTTAGGAACCAGAGAGGACTTATTGATGCAGGAGGTTACCTGTTGTCTTCTCTCTTCGGGACAGCTACTGAAGACCAAGTGAACGCCATCGCTGATAAAATCGGTGAAGTAGAAAATACCCTCAGAAGCCAAGAAAAGTTAGTGGAGATCCAAATAGACACTATTAATGAAATCTCTACTCATGTTAACGACTTACAATCTCTCATGAGTAAAGCGGAATCTACCATTAATGAACTCTCTGATATTGCCTCATTTCTTGAAAACATTCTAGAAATCTCTACCCAACTTGACAACATTTATTTTATCTCTATGAAATTAGAGTCAGACTTTAGTAGACTCTTAAACGCCCTCAACGATGCTGAACACGGTATAGTGAGCTCAGATCTTCTTCCCTTGAGTAGTCTGAGGAAAATCATCACTCATGCCGGCAATGACTTCCGCCTTTTACCAGTGTTCCCGCTTGACCAAATTGAACTATTATATGGATATATAGATGTCCACATGTATAACTATGAATATATGCTTATTATTCCATTTGCATCATCCATTTCCTTCGCTCATTACATGATCACTCCTTTCCCCTTTTTCCTCAACAATCAATTAGTTTCTTTGGACAACTCCTTCAGCAACTTGTTCATCTCCACTTCCGAGAATCACCACGCCTGGTTGGATGATTATTCATTCTCTACTCTCTGTCTCTCCCCTATTATATCCCAGGCCATTTGCCCAGCCTTTGCTCTCAAGTTAATCCCCTTCCATGCTGACGGCTGTGCTAGTGCCTTGATTCACAATAACTCCATTTTAGAACATTGCCAGTTCAAGGAAGTTGCTAAGAAACCCTTCTATCATGCTCATGTGTCTCACTCTCATCACCTTTATTTCCCTTCTGACACTACCATCTCCATCTCCTGTCAGAATGATATTCCATCTTCTGATCAGGTAATTTCTGGTCTCATCATTATACCTGACACTTGCTCTATCACCTCTTCCAAGGTAACCATTTACCCCACAAATTACCACCTTACTGAACTCTATCAACTATACAACGTGAACGATATGTTTCTCACTCTCCCAAATATCTCAGCTAATATACCTAATCTTCACATCAACTCACCTGATTTAAAAACCCTTCAATTGATCAACAAGTCAATTCTACCTATGGATTTTGTTAAATACTATCACCCTTACATTGCCATCCCAGCGATTGGTACTCCTATGCTCATTATCATCATCATCCTAGGTGTCTCTTGGTTTGCTCTTTCTCGCCTGAATCTTCGCATTGCTGCTCTTGAAGCCTACGCGAGGAATAGAGCACTTTAGGTCCTTTTTTTTTTTTTTAATATATTTGTTTATATGTATATATGTTTATATCGTCAGTGGAACAGCTTAGGGTATTATTTCTTTCCACTGTCAGATGTTAAATTGTATTACTATGTAAGTTTACACCTGCCATGTGTTATATATAGCAGTTGTAATCTTCTCCTTATACTCAACTATATATTTATATTATTTAACATAAACCTTTATTCTAATTTGTTGGTAGCTCACACCCTTGATCTAGGTCTAATGGACAATTTTGATACGGTGTGATGTGTCATCAGACTAGTCATTTTTTTTTACTATAGTTGATCATGGTGAGATCAATTCTTTTACCCCCCGGCGAATGTAGTATGACATTATAAGCCCTGTATATATATTGCTATACATATATCTCACTGCTTATATGCCTTTATCCCTGTAACTTTTAAACTCTCAACATTCTTATTAAACATTCTTCATTTATTGAACTCCCTATAACTTTATCTATCTCTTTAACATATAATATATTTGTTGTTACTTCCACTTAAATCAACACCCATTTCCTCTGTAAATGTAAACTGTATAAGGTATTTATCCGGTCCTACGTCATACCAGAATGCTGAGTTGATGCTGTGTTGCTTCAGCATCCTTGAACCCAGTCGATGCCTTCTTACTCAGGCATCTTCAGTTAGACTTCAACAGACCTCAGCCAGAGAGAGTCAGAGCTCTTTACTCCCTCTAGACTCTAGACTCAGACTCATCCTCTATAGCCAAGCTCCTATATCCCCTAGATATATTAGATCACACAAGTCATATATCACCTTGCTCCTAAGGCTTTTATTACAAGCCTTATCTTATATCTGTACTTATATACCTGTACGTTTATACTTATTATCACTTATCCAATAATTAATATGTTGTGTTATTACCTATAATCCCCTATATACTTAACATATTATATGTTGACCTTTGTGGAGCGCCAGGGTAAGACCAGATACTTGAAATCTGGACTTACCAAGAGAGCCTCCTAGTCACTTAACATAACATAAGGGAAATCTGTTCAGGGGAGACAGTAGGCTACGAGCATGCTTGCGGTCTGCCTAGGCTCCTTGTACCTTTTATGCCGCTGCTAGACTTTATTAGTAGGAAAGACAGCATTGCGTTTATTAACCTTAACTGCGTATGCTTTAGCAATTATTCACATATTATTTTAGCCTAGGTTGATGCATGGTGCACAACCCAGTTTGGCTGTTACTTTGGCTAAGGAAGTACTGTTTATGAGTGGCTGTTATTAGTGCTGTCACAGAGTTGTTGCACTCCCTTGTTTCATAATTATATATGTATCCTACTTGTTGGTGTATTTAAGATACACGCTTTGGTGTCCTGCCCCTGCATTATTTCTGCTCTATATTCGACGAGCATCTTAGAGCATCAGACGTTTTCAGAAGATTCCATATCTGTTTGCTGTAGGACTAGACTTCCAGTGTTTTCATAGAGCATTGAAGAGTTTAGTGTTGAGTTCAGACTCACACTAAAGTTAACGTAAGCATATACTCCTTTATTAAATCTTGTTATAGTTTATTTAAGCATTGTGATTACTTGAGAGGTTTTAGTAACGTAAGTACTCCTGTTGTGAGTTGGCTTTGCCGTCACCGGAAAGCCTTTGTAGAAGTGCACTAAACCTAGTTAATTGATACCCCGTTATCCAATAGATTAACTCTGGAGGGTTTAATTGTTTGGTTCACCGGCTTAATAGTTCGAGGGTTTGGAATTAGCGTACCGTTGTTGCAAATATAGCCTATCTTCTAGTCCAATATTAAGTGCTCTTGTTTATTTCGTAGTGCCGATCGTAACACTACGCAATCACCACCACCATCACCAAGCACTTCCTTCACCAAACCTCCTTATCATCAGACAATAAATCCATCAACTCCCCATCAACACAAATGTGAGGCTTATCTACTGTGATAGACAAGAGGACCCGGAAAACTTGGCCCGTCATCTGCACGCCTTGAGGAAGAGCCGAGATGTATGGAAACAATCAGACACCGGTGTAAAGGAATAGGACCTCAAAGTAAAGATCTCTCTCTCTCTCTCTATATATATATATATATATATATATATTATATATATATATATATATATAACCGGGTGGGTTGTGTGAGGTTTTTCTCAAGTTGTATTACTTGATTTAAAGGTTATATGATACCCACGGACAGGGAGCTGCCTCTATGCTTCACTGGTAGGGGGCATCTTGTGTAAAATCGTCTACTGGTAGATGGATGTCTACCTAGACAGATCCTTGGTGACAGTAGTTGCCAGGTTGCAAGACCTCTTTTGTGGCCAGTGTGATGTAGTGGTTAGCACGAGTGCCTGTTGATCGCAAGGTCCAGGGTTCGAATCCCGGGTGGTTTAGGTGAAATCAAAGGATTACCTATTAGAATATTTATACACAACATTAACTGAATTAAAGCAATATTGCGATATATTTATTTCCATCATTCCATACAGTCAATTGTGTTGGAGATCCCTCCACCCAACCTTGGCCTGTATCACACCACCCTTCGATCATCCCGACGATTTTTGTATTATTTTATTTAAATACCACTACAAACGTTATTATGTTTCACTATTTCATACCTCTTTCAAAAAAGTTTGATCGTAGTGTAATAAATATAATCCATATGTTATTCCCATACCGTCTATATCTCATATCTTTATGGAGGAGAGTGAAAGTTTACGAAACGCTCCATAGCTCTTTTAGTACTTTAGGGCGTAGGGAGATAGACCTAAACATCCAATGCTTCATAGGTCAAACTATGTCTTATTAAACCCTTTTCTTCCGTGGATACTTTCTAATAATGTACATAACAGATAATAACTAAAATAAGGCAGGAGATTGATTTAGGGATTGCCGAAAAGTTTAAACAGCTTCCCAGACTGTAATAAGATAGTTAGGCTATTTGTATGCGTAACATGAAAATACCTACTTTTGTCAATTATATTTATTATACAACATACCTCTAATTGTTTATAGGTTTGATAATCATCGGGCCTCGTCAGTATATGAGAATATTGAATAACTGTGCATAGTAACTATTGTATGCAAGGTTTCATAAGCCATCTCCTGCACATTAAATCCAGCGCCCTCGAGGACTCCTTGACACAATTATTTGTGTTAGGTGTTCTAGTTATGTCTTTGCTTAGCAGGTCAAGCATCCTTTCTTTAGCAGTTAATTAATCTGATTAATAGTACGCTGTATTTTCTACCATGTTAAGATTATTGGCTTACAAAACAACACATTTATTTATCAAATACTTGTTTTAAACTTTCCGCTTATTTAACATCGAAAATATATTTCCACTATACAGGGCAACTTACCCACTTCATTGCCCATTACACAATGTGTCTCCATTCTTTGTATCCGGTTGCAACATGCTGCCTAATAATGCACATTTTGTTAAATGAGAGGAATCTTCTTAAAATCAAGATGTACAGGCTACATTGATTTTATTATATTTCACTCTTTGGGTAATATAAGCTGCCCATATTGACTCGCCAAACTTTACAAGCCTCCCTCCCACTATCCCTCCCTCCCTTCATCTCCCACTATCTCTCTCTCCCTTCACCTCCCACTACCTCCTCCCTCCCTCCACCTCCCATTACCCCCTCCTTCCCTCCACCTGCCACTAACCCCTCCCTCCCTCTACCTTCCACTATCCACTCCCTCCCTCCACCTCTCACTACCCACTCCCTCCCTTCACCTCCCACTACCCTTCCCTCCCTCCACCTCCCAATACCCTCTCCCTCCCTTCACCTCCCACTACCTTCTCCCTCCCGCCACATCCAACTACCCCCTTCGTCCCTCCACCTCCCATTACCCCCTCCCTCCTTCCACCTCCCACTACCCTCTCCATCCCTCCACCTCTCACTACCCCCTCCCTACCTTCACCTCCCACTACCTGACACTTACTCACACTCTCTCTCTCTCTCTCTCTCTCTCTCTCTCTGGCATCGTGAAGTTCACTGTGCGAGAAATAAGAGTTTGAAGAGAGATACTCACAATGCAGTGAATGTTTGCATGGACAATTATACTCACCTGATGGAAAACAATCTTTTATTATTTACATGGACGCGACAAGTTTTAACTCTCTTCACAGTCCTTCCCAACTGAATAGATCTCCAAATAGAGTCAAAATATATATTTTTTTTTCTATGTGAGTGAGGGAGGCAAAAGGCAGAACTACTTATAGCGAGTGCCTCCCCCATAGTTGAAAGAGTGACAGGGCCAAAATCAAGGGACGTTCGAGCCAAAATGCCTGGACACACGGAGTTTGAAGCAATTTAAGTCATAGGAAGAGGGAAAGACTGATTCTGGGAGAGAGTTCCAGAGCTCGGCTGTTGAGTAGAAGAAAGTTTGAGAGTAATGTTTCACTCTTGGGTTGGAGAGTTGCACAGAGTAGGGGTGAGATTGAGTTGCAAGACGGGTACCACGTGCCCTACGTAAAGGAGGTGGTATACACTGGGAAAGGTCTGAGGAACACTGATCATTATAGTAGCGATAGAATAGCGAGAGAGCTGCAACATTGCGACAGAGAGAGAGAGATTTCAGAGAGTTGGTGAGTGGATGGGAGTTAATAATACGAAAGGCCTTCCTTTCAACTTTGTCTAGGAGAGCGGTGTGAGAGGAACCTCCCCACACATGTGAACAAAACTCAATACAAGGACGCACTATGCCCCTGTACAGAGCAAGAAGCTGTGCAGGGGAAAAGAACCTCCTAAGGCGGTTGAGCATACCCAGCTTCTGGGAGGCTGCCACTTGGCGTGTCTTTGTAAATAATAACTATAATAATAGTATATCAAAATATGTTCGACTGTGGCTGGAATCTGGCAACAAGGGCAAAGCGTGGGAACATCCCCCGATATAAAAAAGCCATGTATGATCGTAGTGTGGCCGAGTATCAGGCGAACCAAGGCAGTCCCTTACCTTCTATTATGATAGAAAAAACATTGCCAGGGAACTATGGTAGGTTTAGTGAAGTGTAGATTATTATTGGTCATGGACGTCCAATCTGCTTGCCACCACTGACGGAGGAGTTGGGTAACGTTTGAGAAATAATCAGATACCGGAACAGGTCACGGCATGATCAAGTTGAGTAGGTTATTTACGCAGTCATAGTGTTGACATTATACAGCAGGTATAATATATTTCTAAAAATGTGTGTAAACTAACAGTGTTTATAATTCCTACATGAAATATGACTAAATTATAATAGGCTATAGACTTGTGTTGCATTCACTTACAAAGTTGTGTATACTGTATCCATTATATACCATTTCTTTAGTAAGTTAGAATACTCGGTGTGCTTTATCTACATTGCTATGTTTTACCATTATTTTACATGTAATCATTAATATCTTAATACAGTATTCTCATTTCTTTTGATTATGTTCCTATGCTAGAGTAAAACTGGCATCACTCTATTATACATTAACTATAGTTGTAGATCATACTAATATGCCTTACATTCTGATAATGAAGGAGTGTGTGTGTGTTCTAGTTGACATGGTCGTAATCCTCCAAGAAACATAATGTTTCTCGATTACTTTTGATGCTACCTGGAGGTGTCAAACAGAGCCATCTATGGAGAGCCAAAAACATCAAATATTGGATTGCTTCGAATACCACCGTCAGAGGGCACTAATGGATGGCTGAAGATCCATACCACGACTTTAGTCCCAGACTGTACTATCAACATAAACTGTTAGTTCCCCCTATAGTGAAACAGACAGGTGAAAAAATTGTGCGTTCTTTGATAGAAGTGTCAAACTTGGCACACACAATAATAAACGCAATATAATCAAAATTAGCTATAGGGCCATCACAGGTATAGCCTATATTGGCTTTGGCAGACCCTTTTCAATTATTATCCATTAGAGTACTGCAACACAGATATTTACCCAAACTGTATACTGTGGTAGAGATGTCCAACTAGTCTCAAATAGCTCATCTGGACAAAGGAAACAATTTATATTCATAGAACATTTGGCTAATGTTGACCGTTTGACTTACTGGTCCCTGTAGTGTATTATCATGCTACAAATTGGTAAGAATTGTTGTCAATTGCCACTAATGTGTTGAACTACAGGGACCAGTACAAGTCAAATGGTAAATTTTCTATAAACATTGTCTGAACATTTATTGTTTCCCTTGTCCAGACGAGCCATTTGAGACTAGTTTGGCATTTCTACCACAGTATACAATTTGGGGTAAATATCAGTGTTTCAGTACTCTAATGGAGATTAATTGAAAAGGGGTTGCCAAAGCCAACATAGGCTAAACCTGTGATGGCCCTATAGCTAATTTTGATTATACTGAGTTTATTATTGTGTGTGCCAATTTTTACACTTCTATCAAGAAACCCACAATTCCCACAAATTCTTTCACATACCTGCCCCACTATACCACCAACTGAGTAAATCTGAAACACCTGGGGTTCGACAAAATAAGCATCTGTAAGTAGTAGTACTGTTTACACGAAATAAATGATTTTTTTTTCGACCCCCAAGTACTGGAGATAGTGGCATGTTGGGGGAACTTTGGCTATCTTATATATATATATATATATATATATATATATATATATATATATATATATTGCAAATTGCCATATCCTCATCTTGATTACTCAGGTATTATGGATATTATGTAGCAAAATAAGTGGTTATAGATGAAAACATTGCATTTGAATGTTGCAACAATGGTATTTCCATATTCGAGAACTAAATATACAGAAATCAGCTTCAAACATATATATTAACCATCACCTGGAACAAATAGAGTATAGACGATACAGATGGAACGCCTTCATTAGTTATAGAGAGCATTAAGTTGAGTGATGGTACTGTCTTGTGCTGTCGCTGCTCTCTCTCCTTGGGTATTCATTATCCTCGAATAATGTATCATATATATTGTATATATGTACAATTGTACAGTATGTATTAATATATTCAGGCACATACCCACTAGCTGGGGGTAGATGAGCCGAGACAGAAAAACACATTTAACGTTCCAGCTATTAGGGTCTGTTACCACTTTTGCGTTCCATCGCCACTTGCTCTATCTCATCTTGACATAGATTTCGGTGTATACATGTATATGACAGAGAGAGTGGGAGAGAGAGAGAGTAATAATAATAATAAGTTTATTTTCACTAATAGTGGTTATTCTTGTTACATTATTTACAATATATTATGCTATATGCATTGAAGAGTGTTTGCCTAAGAGACGAACCCTGTTTACATGTATGCAGTCAATAGTGGACTTCCTGTCCTTATTTTGCTCGTACAAACATTAGAGAGAGAGAACAAACTGTGTCATGGGAGCTTAGAAATGATTCCTCTCTTTTAATGAACATACAAATAAGTGAGAATTGTCTTGTATTTTAGTTTCCTCCCTAGAACTCTATAAAGTTTACAAAATCCCCCCATGACCACCCTTCAAGATAAATTAGTGCATTTTTCGGTAGAAAAATGCCCAAGTCAAAAGCCGCTTCGGTTCCTCCTTAATGGCAAGCTTGCTGTCTATCGTTAGGAAAATAATAGACATCTATATTGAACGATAGGGCTTAACATTTACAAAACAATTAGGCGAATGATCTTAAAATGGTTAAACTGATAGGGTGAATATATAAAAAAATGAAAATTGATAGGGCTAAACATGAAGGAGAAGAGGCCAAAAAAAAAAAAAATCATAAATACATATATACACACAAAATAACAAAATATACCTTGAATTGTGCTGGAAGTACGATATACACTATTCACAGAATATAATATTAACAACACTTGGTGGACTAACAAACACATGGAAGGAATCCATAATTTTGCTGGAAGTACGATATACACTATTCACAGAATATAATATGAACAACACTTGGTGGACTAACAAACACATGGAAGGAATCCATAATTGTGCTGGAAGTACGATATACACTATTCACAGAATATAATATTAACAACACTTGGTGGACTAACAAACACATGGAAGGAATCCATAATTGTGCTGGAAGTACGATATACACTATTCACAGAATATAATATGAACAACACTTGGTGGACTAACAAACACATGGAAGGAATCCATAATTGTGCTGGAAGTACGATATACACTATTCACAGAATATAATATGAACAACACTTGGTGGACTAACAAACACATGGAAGGAATCCATAATTGTGCTGGAAGTACGATATACACTATTCACAGAATATAATATGAACAACACTTGGTGGACTAACAAACACATGGAAGGAATCCATAATTTGTAAACAATAACCAACAAACCAAAGTTTAATGGATAGTTGTTTTTAAAGTACTACATGAGGTAGAAGTTATCATGTTCGTTTTCACTCCCTATACTTTATTTTGCTTATCCATCAATATCGTTAAATATTTCTAGTATATTGTAACTATGTAATATTATTATGTAGCTTTTCGTGATATAATGGACTGATTAAGTATGTATCTACACAGGTAATAATGTCGCATTTATATGTGTATGTAAGTATTTATGTATGTATCTATATGTCTGTCTATCTATCTCCTTCACAATCACCCATACTATTTCCATCCAAAATTTTGCTGTAGATGTTTCCCTTCAAACTGGTATACACAATTCTTGTCAGGATATAGATGAACATACTTTTCCCCGTTTACCTTTTCATGGCCTCAGTTTGGTTCTCTTGTTTTTTTGTCTATGCCTGTATAGACTTCCTCTCGTGTTCCCGATTTCGACTCCTCTGAATTCTCAACTTTATGGCTCAAACTATCCTGTCATTCTCATACTAAATATTTTTTTGCTGTCGATCGTTCCCCTAACTCTACCGACTTTCCTAAATTCTTCGACTATCTAAACTCTAAAGTGGAACACATCCTATCTTCTATCTCTGCCTTCTCTGAAATATCCATCTTAGGAGATTTCAACGTTCACCACCGTCAATGGCTCTCCTCTCACTCTACTGCCCAACCTGGTGAACAAGCCTACGTCTTTTCTATCATAAACGACCTAGAGCACCTGGTCCAGCAACCCACCCGTATCCCGGATCGCTTCGGAGATCGGCCCAACATTCTCGACTTATTTCTGACTTCTAACCCTTCCTCTTATACTGTCAATCTTTTCTCTCCTTTGGGCTCCTCCGACCATCAACTTATCTCCGTCACCTGTCCTATCTCTTCAGTACGGCCATCCGATCCTCCCAGCCTTTGGCGCTTGTGGCACTTTGGCGCTGCCGACTGGGAGGCTCTCCGGCAGTACTTCTTTGATTTGCCGTGGAATGACTTCTGCTTCTGTGGCCGAGGACCCTCGGAGAGTGCAGTTATGAATTTCCAATCCCGGCTACCCTAGTCGTCCTTCATGATTAGATTTTCATTCCAAGTAATCTTTGGGCAGAATATACGTAGTTATATTTGATACTCACAATTACCGGATGTTTATCACTTACTCGGGAAACGGAAGGACTCCCCACTGTAATAAAGTAAATTAACTATTAATTTAAGATCAGTGATAACGATATAATTGTCTCAGGTAATTGCAATATTAAGGTACGTTATATCATATCTAATAAATTATCAGAATAATTTACGGGATGTTTTGTGGTGATCATGCCGCGTAACGCCTACACTAAGCTAAAATTATATACCACCTACTAGCCAGCGGTAATAAGCACTCATACTTAGGCAGCGACCATGTAATTGTTGCCATCGACCATATGGTAAAGCGTTGTATGGTCGATCGAGTTAAATATTATTAATTGTTATTAAATTCACTATTAAGTTATAGTACACTAGTTTTCTTTAAGTAATTATTGTTGATATTACGAAAATCGATAGGAACAATGTATGTCTGTTCACTTCGATATTATAAGTAGAGTATATAGATATATACTGTATGTCTTCACACTACGGAAGTATAAGCGCAACTGGCCAACTGCCCGTCAGTCTGACCAGTTTAACCCTTGTTAAAATGGCGGGTGAATCCGTGAAAATAGCGGATGAATACCTAAGTAGTTCCGCTCAGTAATAGAATAAAGACAATGATATTACGATAATTTATACTGTATAATATAATATTGGTACTTGCATTATTAGTAACTAAACATAATATAGTTACGTATATTTATCCAATATTATTTACAACTAATTATAAACGTATTTATAATGAAATAGAATGAGTGAACAGGTACCAAAATGTATCGTATCGTTCTATACTTGTGCCAAACCCTATCAACTGGCTTGAATGATACGTTGAAACAACGAACCCTTGTCCTAAATGTAAGAGAATAATACAGTGACCATTTCTGTGGGAAGATATTTCCCACAAGTGCTGAGCGCGTTACCAAGGCTCGGGCATGGAAGCGTACATTTAATTTTCTTTCTCTCAGTCTAATGTAAAAATATCTTGGTTTACTCACGCTTGTTCTACTGCTGTCCACAACAAGGAGGAAGCATTCAAATGGTACCAACGCCTTAAAACTCAAGAATTTCATTCTTCCTATGTTTCTGCCCGGAATCAAGCCAAATCTGTTCTTCGACTTGCCCAGCACTCTTTCATCAATAATAAATGCACTGAACTATCCAACTCTAGCTCTTCCCAAGCTTTCTGGCATCTAGCCAAAAACTCTTCCAACAACTTTTCTTCCTCGTCTTTCCCTCCTTTTTTTTCCATTCTGATGGCACAACCATCACTTCTTCCTCTGACAAAGCTGAACTAGTGGCTCAAACTTTTGCCAGAAACTCTACCTTGGATGATTCCGGTGCTATTCCTCCGTCTCCACCCCCCTCTCTCCTACTTATGCCTAATATCCTAATCTCTTCTAAAGATGTACTTTCTACACTCTCCGGGCTTAATACTAAGAAGGCGTATGGTCCGGACGGTGTTCCTCCTGTTGTTCATAAAAACTGTGCTTCCGTGCTGACCCCCTGCCTAGGCAAACTCTTTCGTCTCTGTCTCTCCTCTTACGTCTTTCCTTCGTGCTGGAAGTTTGCTCTCATTCAACCTGTCCCAAAGAAGGGTGACCGCTCTCAACCCTCCAACTATCGTCCAATTGCTCTCATCTCTAGTATCTCTAAAGTTTTTGAAACTATTCTTGCTTCCAAATTTCTTAAGCATTTCTATTCTCATAATCTGCTCTCAGATCGCCAGTATGGCTTCCTTAAGGGTCACTCTACTGGTGATCTTTTTTCATATCATACTAACTCTTGGTCATCCAACTTTCGGGACTTCGGTGAGACTTTTTCTGTTGCACTAGACATATTGTTACGACTGGGGTTCAAATATATTCATTGGACTAGTAATGGCATAAATGCTACAACGGAAAGTGCTAGATCCAACCTCTGATGTATATTCCCAGTGAACAAAGAACACAAATACTCTACAGAGTTCTATATGCAATAATAGGCTATCAAACTCTCAATAAATGTGCGTCTACTCTAGGCTTAATGTTATGTGAAAACAGCCTATTACTACCTATAACCGAAGGTGCTTGGTTATGGTATGCAAAGTAAGGTGGTAAGAGAAGTTACAGCTTACGTTACTTTAATCAATATATGTCAGGCACTCCTGCATGAAAGAAAGTGCACTAAAGTCCTTCAACACCAACAAGGAATCTTCTTTAAATGTTAGATGCTATAAAGCTGCTCGTATCGGAAATGGAACCCAAAAAGGCAGGCAGCGGAACAATGCTTGTGCAGGCTATGCACACAAAAAGGCAGAATATATAATGCAGTCGGGGCCAAGAATATCCTAAACGCTATGTGACGCTCCTGCATAGTAGCCACGTGCGGGCATGCACGAGTGTCGGCTGCCCAGCCGTTTAGAAACCGGCTGGCGGCAGCCGGTCGGTCGGCTTTTCCTTAGTATATATCCTACGACAATGTAACTAATGTCTGGGATATTCTTATGTTGTTTCACAGCTTGAAGCTGCCCTTATTCTTAACCAACACATCTTAGTATATTTTATTCTCGATAGTTGATTGTTTCATTATAATATATAAGATGTAAGTCTAGTGAGAGTGGGAGGAGACGAGCGGGAGAGAGAGACCGGCTGGGGGACGTTGCTTTGCGCGGGCGCGGAATAGACTAGCTTGGGACGAGCCTGATGTTGCCATTTGATCGCAACGTTAGGCTTAGTTTCGACTCACGCAAGGGTAGAGGATTTTGACCCGGCAACGGTGTTGAGTGTTGCCAAGCATGGGATGTATTTCGCATGCCTAGGGTGGGGTCCAGACAGATTCAAGACTCAGAGCTCACCTCACTGTCGTAACCTTCGGACCCCCTTGATATCTATTCCTCTCAACCCCACTTAGAAACTTTCTCTCTTACTTTGTATACCTTCTTTCCACTACTTCACCAGTCTATTTAATTACCCCATCCCCTTGATAGACCTTATATCTATCATTGTATTAACGACGAGCTCTCAGATAACTAGATAGGATTTGGGCCTTATGCAGAGATATAATTGTTAATGAGACCTAGGAAGCTTTTTTGTTGTCTCATATTTGGTGGTTTCATGCTTGCTAGTGTGTTCTTGTGGCAGGTGAGCAGGGGCTAGACCGGAGGGGAGGCTTTTTGCGATCCTTTAAGTAAAGTCTGCTGGTGCGAGTCCTGTGGACCTGCACGACTTTACTAGGATACCCGTGGGAGTCTGGGGGCATTTTCTTGTCTGTGTGCCTGTGTGTCTAGTGTTGTGTTGTGTGAGAGCCCTTGCCTAGTCCACTCAGCACTGTGCTAGCACGCCTTGCGTTTGTTTTAGGGTCGCCAGGAGAGAGTCAGATACTTGGGATCTGAGTCTCTCAAGAGAGCACCTTTTCAATTAGAGTAATTTGGCGCACAGACTTGGGAACGTCCCTAGGCTAGAGCAGGTGGCTCAGCCCGGGTATCCGAAGCCAATATCCTTCCGGCTAGACCTCTGCCACCTGGCAGATTAACAGCTAGCGGTTTATTATATCTGTATGCTTGTTATTGTGCCACAGTTTACCGTCTTTGTGAGCATTGTGAGTCTGTCCGAGCAGGCTTGCCTGACTAAGAGTGAGAAGCACACCTGTATGTGGTTATGTTGCGAGTGGCTGCCTTTATTTAATTATACCTATGCCATTATACACTGTAGGTCCTATCACTAGTATTTATTCCAGCTTATTGGTTAAGAGTTCTCTAAATCTGTAACGTACTTTCTTTGCTAAGCATCAGATCCTACAGTAGCCGCATGCAGTTTAGAAACCTGCATCTTGTCTACCTGTACGATGTTTTGAGGACTGTTTGCTCTAACCTTCTTTCACGCAGGGGTGATTAGTTGTATTAATTAACGTAACGTTAAATGTACTTTCTTCTAGTTTGTTATTAAATTGTTTCTGCAATTTAATTCCGTTATCTATCTTTTCCTTGAAGCTTTAAGTCAACTTAATTGTGTGATCTTTTATATAGCCTGCTTGACTATCAGCAGTCTATAGTGCGTGCACCCTGTAACCGAGTCATAGGATACCTCGTTGTCCAGGCAGGACTCTTGACGGTTTAGGGTGGTTTGTTGCCTGGGTTTATAGATAAGGGTTGGATCTAGCGTTTTCCGTTGTTACTTGTTGCAGCATACCTAGTCCAATAAAAAGAGCCCAGTGTTTATATATCCCAGGACGTAACAAATGGCGACCTTGCACAGGATTTACTGAACAGAGGAATATAGTGGTCATTTGTTTTGAGATTCCTTATGATTGGAGGAATACAGTGGACATATTTTTTTTTTTTGAGCAACCAATATAACACATTAAAGACTTTAAATAACATTAGTATATACATACTTGCATAGGAGATAAGGCACATTCTATAACCGTGATAATTACTGCAGTGCACAAACATGTCTAATACATCAGAACACAGTGGTGGGTCAGGTCACGATACGGGCTCGGAGGGAGAAAGACCTGTGGAGTGGCTAGTCGATAGCGAGGAGGGTGCTAGAAGATTTTTAGAGGTGCCCCTTACCGCTGCCAGGGTGTTGAGGCTGAATAAGTATGGCTTAAAGTGTGTGGCAGGTCTTCAGGGTCACCAGGGTTTAAGTGGCATGAGGAAAGATCAGCTGAGGACTTTGATATTGGGTTTAGAAGGGAGAGACCTGGGTGGAGAGGCGACTGGGGGCCCCGGTCCCCAGCCCCCCATCCACTCTACCCCCATATCAAACGTCAGGGTGCCTGAATTTAGTACATACCCCCAAGTTGATGGTCAATGGCAGCGTGGAATTCAATCACAGGGACCCTCCCCATTAAATGCACCTTCCCCTCCTCAAGGGTTGACTCCAGATTTGTTGTTTCGGAGATGGCCAAGGTTGAGGCCGCCGAAAGACAGGTTAGAGTTCAGGTTGAAGCTGCTAGAGCTCAGACTGAGGCTGCAGAGAGAACAGCTATACGAGAGGCTGAATTGCAGGCAGAGTCTACTAGGTATCGGGCTGACAGGGAGCTGGAGAGATCTCGAGTGGAGGTAACAGGGCGTAATATTGGGGGAGGTAATAGACGTCGGGACCAATCATTGTCGCGCCTGCTTAAACTAGTTCCTGTGTTCGATGAATCATGTGTGACTGAGTTTTTTATGCGATTTGAGAAGAAGTGTCAGGAACACCAGTGGCCTCAGGAAAAGTGGGCAGCATTAGTTTCATCAAGACTTCTAGGAAAGGGGCTAAAAGCGTATGATGCACTACCTTTAGAGTCCTGTGTAGTTTATGATGAGCTAAAGAAGGCTGTGCTACGGGCCTATGAGTTACAACCAGAAACTTACCGCTTGAAGTTTCGGGGTGTTACTAAGGGCAAGGATAGTACCTTCCTAGAACACGCCCGGGACTTGTCTGATGCACTACGACATTGGCTACGTTCTGAGAGGGCAGCTACTTTTGAGGAGTTGAGTGAGCTGGTTCTCTTGGAGCAGTTCTTTAAGTGCACAGGCGAGGACTTAACATTAAATATAAAGGAAAAAAATCCTAGAACTCTCCAGGAGGCAGCAGAAATGGCTGACCTCCGACTGTCATTAATTCGAGGGTGCGAAGCAGCAGCTAGGAGTGAGTCAGGTGCAAAGGATCATACCCCTCCACCTCCCAAGAATTTTGATACACATAAATACACAAAACCACGTAGCACTGACAATAAAACTGAACATAAACCAAATACCGTCCCGTATAAGAAGTCTAATGGTGCCTCCCACTCCCAAGGGAATCCAAAGAGTAAAGAGTGCTTTGCATGTCACAAGGAGGGTCACTTTGCAAATGCTTGTCCGAACAAGCCACCAAACAAGGTTGTGTCATTGGTCCGCAGCATAGGGGTGTCGCCTATATCTTCTGAGTTTGCCAAGGGTAGTTCGTCAGAGGTTGGGACACAGCCTGTGTTCAAGAGTCCGGAAGGCTCGAACCCTGTCCGCGACGTCTTTGGGGGTCATAGAGGGCATGGTTTTGTGAGGTGGGCTGGCGAAAGGCGAGGAGTTAAGCTATTGCGTGATACCGGGGCTTCTCAGACCTTGTTAAGGAACTTTACTGGTAGACCGATTAACGCTGCTCGGGTGGTGGTAGTTCAGGGGATCAATGCTACGAAGTCCTACCCGCTGGTGCGGATGGAGCTGGAGGTGGGTGGTGTGGCGAAGGAGCTGGATGTCGGAATTGTAGAGAACTTGCCTGTTGGGGGCGTCGACCTCCTCCTCGGCGACGACTTTGCGGTGCCTGCTTCTAAGGTTTCACCCTTGGTCGTTGCCGAGAAGGCGGCCGACGTTAGGAGGGAGAAACAGGAGTTGGGTTGAGAAGTGTAGCGTACAAACCATGGCGTGTGTTGTGACGCGTTCTCAGACATCCGGAGCCTTGCAGCCACCACCTCAGTCCATCAAACCGCGGAGGAAAGGTCACAAGAAAATGGGAAGTGTTGGTCAATTGGAGAATTTTGAGCCGGCAGTGTTTCTTGGTGACTCATTATTGGCACCTATGTTAGAGTCTGAAGAGCCGCAGGACCTGTCACAGCTAGTGAGGAGGTAGGGCAGGAAGAGACTCCGAGGCAGCAACGTTACACACGGAGAGAAAAAAGGGTTGCTCAGTTTGATATTGGGGGAGGACTTGGGTTGCTTCGGAAGCATCTAGACAGGTTGGTTCCCTCAGATATTTGTAAACTGCAGTTGGAGGATCCGAAAGTTCAGAAGTGTGGAAATGGTGCTGTCGAGATCAAACACGAGGACAGGGAAACATGTCATGTGAACCTGTTGGAGGAGTTTGTGAGGCAACCACCTGAGCAGCCTACTGTCCCTGCGTTGGTCTGCCGCGGCCAAGGTGGAGAAGGAGAGGGGGGCAGTAGGGCACAGGTGGAGGAGAGTAGGGATTGTCATGTCTCGGCGGAGCAGTGGGCGGGGGACACGAGTCTGGTGGCTGTGGAAGCGCTAGAGCACCTGCCTGAGCAGCAGTGTGCAGCGCTCCAGCACCAGCTCGGTTCATACCCCACTGGTCATGCCGAGCCCCTGAGTCTCACAACTCGGGCGGTGCAAGATGTTCCGCGGGCAGGTCACGTGGATGTTGAAAGACCGTTAGCCTCGTTGTTTCGGTGGTTCAAGGTGGGCGACGAGGCTTTGGCATGGTTGCCAGGTCAGGGTCGGCCCATGGCTGCCAAGGGTGGTGGTCAAAAGGAGGACTTTGAGCAGATTGGTGAGGTTGGCTGTGGCATAGAAGTGCACAGTCGTCGCATAGCCTCCCAATGCTGCTCTAGTCAATTGCAACAGCCCTACCATAGACCGACTGTATCTGGCCATGTCGCTAAAAGCGGTGATGCTGCGCAGGCAGATGTAGTCGTAAGGAATGCGGGGGTGTGCATGTACGGTATCGGCGGGGAAGCCTTAGCAATAATGAACTATGGGAGTGACTGCACAGGTGGTACTGATTGTCCCTCTCATGACCTGGCTGTTCTAGGGACGAAGGTGGAGAAGGAGGGAGACTACAGGTTAGAAGCTGCGGTCTCGGCTGGGTTGTGGAAGGGCACTAGGATTGTTATTCTGCGAGATAAGTTGTTTACTAGGCTGTGGCAGTGCATCCGCATGTTTGTTGCTTCTCCAGGCCTGATGTACGGGGTAGAATCCGACACGCAGGCTGGAGATAGTGCAAGGCTCAGTTTAATTCCCTACCGAATAAATCCTGCTCGACAGCCTGTGGTGCAAGCAGAGCTGGATTACGTGTTGACGAAGGGTCTGAGGGATAAGGAATGTCGTGAGTGGTCGTTGCCTGTAACTTTGCAACCTGTGTTAAGTGGCAAGATCAGTGAGTGTGTTGATTGCGAGAGTGTGTGTGCATTATCCCTGACAGACGCCTATACCTTATTGAGAGTTGACGACCCCATAGACCGCCTCGGGGCTGCATCGCCTATCACGAAGGTAGAACTAGTGAAAGGTTATTGGCAGGCCCCGTTGCCGGAAAGAGCGAAGAGAAATGCCAGTCTTGTGATGAACTGGGCAGTTTATCAGTGCCAGGTGTTGTTTTGCTGCCGGGACACAAGTTGGATGTGTGGCATGCTAAGGGCACTGATAATGTTTTGGCTGATTGCTTGTCACGGGAGGGTTTGTTTGCAGGAGAACCCTCGCCGTTCAGTCAGTGTGTGTTGAGAGTGGAGGAAAATAGGCTGTCACTGTAGCTCAGCCGAAAAAAAACAAATACAAAAAAAAAGCAAAAAACCTTATAAAAACTCTTTATTTTTATAACGTGTAGAATTTTGTATAAGATGTTGTAGCAGTATCTAAGTTGAATGTTTTCGCTTATTGTCGCTAAGTTAGTTGAACTTGCTCGGTGGAGTGCAACAGTCTTTATTTTTTTTATATATAGTGCCTTGTGTCGCAACAGTGTGTGGTACTATGAGAAGCTTTCTGTTAGATATGAAGAACTTGGTCAAGTGTCTTATATCTTGGGGGAGGTGTGACGCTCCAGCATAGTAGCCACGTGCGGGCTTGCGCGAGTGTCGGCTGCCCAGCCGTTTAGAAACCGGCTGGCGGCAGCCGGTAACGTTAACGTAAACGTAAACGTAACGTTAACGTAACGTTAAATGTACTTTCTTCTAGTTTGTTATTAAATTGTTTCTGCAATTTAATTCCGTTATCTATCTTTTCCTTGAAGCTTTAAGTCAACTTAATTGTGTGATCTTTTATATAGCCTGCTTGACTATCAGCAGTCTATAGTGCGTGCACCCTGTAACCGAGTCATAGGATACCCCGTTGTCCAGGCAGGACTCTTGACGGTTTAGGGTGGTTTGTTGCCTGGGTTTATAGATAAGGGTTGGATCTAGCGTTTTCCGTTGTTGCTTGTTGCCGCATACCTAGTCCAATAGAAAGAGCCCAGTGTTTATATATCCCAGGACGTAACAGCTACAACAATAATAATCGCCACGACAATGCAGTATTCCTATCAACAAAAAGAGCCTAATTCGTTTTTTTTTTTTTTTTTTTTTTTTTTTTTTTTGTTTTTTTTTTTTTTTTTTTTTCTATATTCCAACTACTCCCTCTCGGGCATAGGCTGAGAGCCTGTACATTCCACCGCCCAACACGGTGAAGCCCGTGAGGTCTTGTTCCAGTCTGGGGAGTGAGACATGCGAAGCATCCATCATGGCTCGAAGCAGCTCCATCTCTGAAGCGGCCGGTTGCTTCGCTCAAGTGCTTCACCGTCTCACCCTCCAGACTCAGACCCTCACTCTCAGAACGCCACCTATTGAGCAGTGAACTCACTAGGCATTGTCTCTCCATACATCAAACTAGGCTGCGAAATGCTTGTGTAATCATAAATGGGTATGCATAAAAAGAGTAATTGGATTAATATACTTAATGTCTACTATGATTGATGAAGTCTAGCTAGAGTCAATGATACGAGATACTGGTGCGCATGGCATGCCGCATAGCCTAGTGTAAATCTCAAGTCTGTGCGTCAAATATTACGTTATAGGGAAGGGTAGCTCTCTTGAGAAACCTTAATACCGAAGTATTAAGCGTTCTCCTGGCGTACCTCAAAGACAAACAACGAGCTTAGAACAGTGCAGAAGGGTATAGGCAAAAAGACCTCATTCGTGCATGCTCTACTCTCAATGGCACACAGACTAGAATTTACTCAATCAACTCCAGTTCTCAGGTATGTCGTGCAGCTTTTTACCTAAAGCCAGCACTCATAGGAAACAATACCTTATAATATCAGACCCCTAGTCTAGCATTATCTAATCCAGCAGAACACTAATTATTATAGGAAGCGGTACTAAACAATATGGATGCTAACCAATGCTTCGTGATCAACTTATCTTAACAACTAAACATACATTGGTTATATCAGACCTTAACGCACAATACAACTGGCCAGTATTAAGCTGATTTTGCAGAGTTAACCAGAGGGGGTATAATATTAATAAAAGGTGGTGAAAGATATGGAAAATGAGAGAGATAGGCAGAGGAAAAGATTCTCAGGTGCAGAGCAGGGGAAAGGTAGCAAGGGATAAGATAGATGCGTTCTAGAAACCAGATCTGAGGGAGAGAGTGGCGAGGAACCAGTATATATACCGGGACTAGGTCGAGCCGCGTGGGAAACAAACGGTAACAAGTCCTCTAGCCACTAGCAAGGGAGCTAGCAGCATGGTAAGGACCTCTCTCAACCAACCCCCACGAGGCAGCCAGCCGTGACGTCATCGAGCGGGACAAAAACACTGCGCGCCCCCCTCTCACTCTGCTCTACTCTCTCTCTCTCTCCCAGATCCCATCATTACTAGTTAATGATAAAACATATACTTTACAATTAAATATATAAAGCCTTGACATGGGTGAAAACAAAGAGCCTTTCTGGACTGCCCATGACACAAGCTTTCATATGAAATAAAGCACACTCTAATACATAAACTGTAGCCCCATCCACTGCCCTGGCGATCCTAGCGAGTCACTGTAGGACAAGCCATGCAGTTCTAACGGAGTGGTTAACGTCAGACCCACCCCAAGATTTTTCTCAGAGGCCCCAAGGCTCACAGAAATCTGATGGTTAGAACCCATGCTATATCTCCACTTCCCATCACCCAGCGGCAGTAAAATATCTGGCACAGTTCTTCAACAAAACATTTTTCAAAATTATAACTCTCCCCAACACAATAGGTTAAATTATATGTAGTTACGCTCCTCAAGAGCGAGCTTCTCTAGCCCAGCATTCTGAGAGGAGTGCAACTCAGAATTACTGCTATAACATACTGAAAAAATTCAACTATCAAAGAAAGAGTTTTTTATTTGATTTTTATGTTATTTTAATTTGTTTATTTCGGCTGCACTTTAGGGGCAAGCCTAGTTTTTTCTTCTATACCAAACGCTCAACTCCTGCTTTACGACCCAATACGCTGGGCTACAACCGCGAGCCAACAAGCACCAAGCGCAAGATACTATTCAAACTAAAGCAGGAGGCTACCCGTGTGTCAATCTACCCAGGATCATATACCCTTGAACGACCATCTGCAACCACGTTGTCACAACCGGCAATATGGCGTATGTCCAGGTTATATACCAGTAACCTTAGTGACCACCTGGTCAGCCTCATATTCCGATTGTGAAACTGGTCCAAGAACTTGAGAGGGTGATGATCTGGGTAAACTACAACGACCGGACCATAGGCTGGAACATAGACCTCGAAATGCCCCAGCGCAAGCACAACCGCCAGCAGCTCCTCCTCGACAACAGAGCAGCTCCCCTGGGCCGAATTGTACTTCTCCGAGCAGAAACTAACAGGATGCTCCAGCCCATCATCTTCCTTTTCCACAAGGACGGCACCAGCCCCCACACCACTAGCCTCCGTTGCTAGTTGGAAAGGTAGGCTAAAGTCAGGGGCCCTGAGGATCGGGTGAGTGCACAACAGGTGTTTTACTTCTCTAAACACCTTCTCACACTCAGGCGCCCATTTGAACTTCTTATCCTTCCAGTTATCCTCCACCTGAGCTTGACTGTCCCATTCTCCTTCTCCACCTTGACTGCTAAACGTCATCACAGGCACAGTGAGAGGCTCAGGGGGGTGCCTCCCATACTCCTTCACGAGATTAACACGACATAACTGATTGCGCTTCAGTCTGTCTGGAGTGGCTACCAAGTAATCCAGGTCTGATAGCTCCTCAACCACCCTATAAGGACCAGCGTAGTTCGCGGATAAGGGGTGACCTACAAGGTGCAGTAGAATCAACACCTCCAGACCCACGTGAAACTTCCTGAGTTCAACCTTGAGGTAATACCTGTACTTCCTGAGGGCCTGAGAGCTAGTCAAATTACGGCCAGCCAACTCCAGACTGCGCAACATCCGTTCTCGACTGTTGAGGACACACTTGAGCATAGAACAAGGTTTTTCTGTGCCCTCCCATACTTCTTCAACCATATGGAGAGGCCCTCTGACACGGTGTCCAAAGACGAGCTCATTAGGGCTGAATCCCAAACTCTCCCCAGGTACCTCCCGCACAGCAAACAAAACACATGGCAGGCCAAGATCCCAATCCTTCCCACTCTCAAAGCAACAACAACGAAGCACAGATTTCAAGGCTGAGTGCCATCGCTCTAACACACGCTGGCTCTCCGGATGATACGCAGATGACACAACCCCAACAATCCCATGCTGCGGCATTGCTTGAACAAAGAGGCTAGAAGTGAAGTTGGGTCCCTGGACTGACTGAATCCCCTGCAGGTAACCATACCGGGAAAAATACACTAGCAAGCTTCGGACCACCGTCTTCGCCGACCCATTTCTCATAGGGTACGCGTCAGGGCACCTTGTTGCTACATCTCCCGACTGTGCATCACTGTCCTCCTTCAACTCTTTCGTCTTTTTAAGCCCATCCTCTGCCCCTTCAGGAACAGTTACTGGGTCTTCTCCAGACTCGAAATGTGGTCCTAATAATGAGTCCCCGAGAAGGTCCGTTGACACTAAACTCTCAACCGCATCAACTTCCAACCCCTTCTCGGTACCCTTCCTCCGCTGATCTAAAGATTGTTGACCAGAATGTGACTCCCTGGATGCAGAATCTCCGGTGACAACACACGCCATAGGCTGCCCCGGACACTTCTCAACCCACTCCTGCTCCTCCCTACTCACGTCGGCTGGCTTCTCGACAACGACTAAGGGTGGAGCCTCAGAAGTAGGCCCCGCAAAGTCGTTGCCAAGAAGGAGGTCGATGCCCCCAACAGGTAACTTCTCCACAATTCCTACATCCAGGTCACGAGTCACACCATCAACTTCCACCTTCATTCTTACAAGCGGGTATGACCTTGTCGCATTAACTCCCTGAACCACAACCACCCGTGCCGTATTGACAGGTTTACCAGTGAAATTTCTCAACAGTGTTTGCGATGCCCCAGTGTCACGCAAAATTCTCACCTCATGTCTTCTACTCCCCCACTCCACACAACCGAGTCCCCTGTGGTCACTAAAGGCATCACGGAGGGGGAATAAGCCTTCTGGATCCTTCTGCACTGGCAGTGTATTTACCTCGGAAGAAATGCCTCTAACAAACTCCGATGTCCTCTTGAACACTCCAATGCCGTGAGCAAAAGACACGGCTGCCGGAGGAGGTCGACTAGGGCACTCATTTGCCTTATGACCCTCCTGGTGGCACGTAAAACACATAAATTTCGGTTTCGGCTTATACTGTGATGTAAAAGGCCCCTGACTTTTCACATATGGTGTGGTGGTAGGTTTGGCTTCAGTTTTAGTTTCATTGCTCTTTGGTTTAAATGTGTCATTGCTACGGGGAGGGGGAGGATAACGGTCCCTAGCACTTGCATCGTACTTCTGTGAGGACCCGCAACCCCGAATCAACGACAGCCGTAGATCAGCCATTTCTGCTGCTTCTACTAGAGTTCTTGCGTTTTTCTCCTTTAAGTTCAAAGTTAGATCACCGCCCGTGCTCTTAAAGAACTACTCCAACATCATTAACTGCTTAATTTCATCAAATGTTGTGACCTTCTCAGATCGGAGCCAGTTCCCCATAGCATCGGACAAGTCCAGGGCGTGTTCCAAAAAGGTGCTATCTCTTCCCTTAGTTACACCCTGGAACTTCAAACGGTACGTTTCTGGTTGCAGTTCGTAAGCCCTCAGGACAGCCTCCTTGAGATCCTCTTACACAATACATGACTCCAAAGGTAACGCATCGTAGGCTTTAAGACCCTTGCCTATTAATCTAGAGGATACAAGTGCTGCCCATTTATTCTCTGGCCACTGGTGTTCCTGGCACTTCTTCTCAAAGCGTGTGAAAAATTCTGTTACACCACTCTAATCAAACACCGGAACCAGTTTCAATAAGTGCGAGAGAGACTGCTCATGAACACGGTTACCAGCCCCAAGTCTCTATGTCCATGTCGGCACAGTACCTAGTCGACTCTAAGTCAGCTTGGATTTTTGCTAGCTCTATGTGCTGCTGACTGATAGTTTTCTCTCATCTATCTTGGCTAATTCTAATTGCTGCTGAAGCTGAAGCTGAAGCTCAGATACCCTGATAGCCTTTCTCTCTTCGATCTTAGCTAATTCGAGCTGAAGCAATAATTCTGGAGTTAACCCTTGAGGAGGTGAAGGTGCTACAATGTTTGAAATTACCGGTGGTCCCCCCAGGGGCAACCCACCCTGCCAGTCACCACCCAACTGTGGAAGCGTACCCGGGGTCGGCAAACTACTGGGATGGCTGGGAGTCGAGTGTAGGGGAAGCATGGCCGAAGGGCTCTGAGCACTCAACGATCTCGCTCACCAGTCACCCTGCCCAGTACACACGTTATCAAGTTATCCCTGGTCATGCTGCTAGTACCCGCATGACCGATAGCTGTGGCCAGGCATTGAAGACCGTACCGCTCCATGCCCTCCAACCGCTCGGCAGTAACAGGCCATTGCAAAAATATCCTAGCATCCTCCTCACAGTTCACCTGATTAACCATATCATCATACTGCTGTTCCTCAGTTTCTACATTACGTACTGTGTCTCCATGCTCTTCTGATGCAGTATAAGACATGATGCTCACAAAAATTTCCCACCTCAATATTCAGAAAAGAAGTACCCCAAACTCTTATAACTCAATATACACACAAAAATTCTCGGAAATACTCGAGGGCTATACTATGTTGCAAATTTTTTTTATTCTTGCTGATCCCCGCAAAATATTCTCCAAAACAACAAATGTTCCCTGCTTAATAAATGTAGGTTCACCAAATCCTAGGTAAGGTCGCCATTTGTTACGACTGGGGTTCAAATATATCAGGGCTCTTATTCATTGGACTAGTAATGGCATAAATGCTACAACGGAAAGCGCTAGATCCAACCTCTGATGTATATTCCCAGTGAACAAAGAACACAAATACTCTACAGAGTTCTATATGCAATAATAGGCTATCAAATTCTCAATAAATGTGCGTCTACTCTAGGCTTAATGTTATGTGAAAACAGCCTATTACTACCTATAACCGAAGGTGCTTGGTTATGGTATGCAAAGTAAGGTGGTAAGAGAAGTTACAGCTTACGTTACTTTAATCAATATATGTCAGGCACTCCTGCATGAAAGAAAGTGCACTAAAGTCCTTCAACACCAACAAGGAATCTTCTTTAAATGTTAGATGCTATAAAGCTGCTCGTATCGGAAATGGAACCCAAAAAGGCAGGCAGCGGAACAATGCTCGTGCAGGCTATGCACACAAAAAGGCAGAATATATAATGCAGTCGGGGCCAAGAATATCCTAAACGCTACAACAATAATAATCGCCACGACAATGCAGTATTCCTATCAACAAAAAGAGCCTAAGTCGTTTGTGTCTCCATACATCAAACTAGGCTGCGAAATGCTTGTGTAATCATAAATGGGTATGCATAAAAAGAGTAATTGGATTAATATACTTAATGTCTACTATGATTGATGAAGTCTAGCTAGAGTCAATGATACGAGATACTGGTGCGCATGGCATGCCGCATAGCCTAGTGTAAATCTCAAGTCTGTGCGTCAAATATTACGTTATAGGGAAGGGTAGCTCTCTTGAGAAACCTTAATACCGAAGTATTAAGCGTTCTCCTGGCGTACCTCAAAGACAAACAACGAGCTTAGAACAGTGCAGAATGGTATAGGCAAAAAGCCCTCATTCGTGCATGCTCTACTCTCAATGGCACACAGACTAGAATTTACTCAATCAACTCCAGTTCTCAGGTATGTCGTGCAGCTTTTACCTAAAGCCAGCACTCATAGGAAACAATACCTTATAATATCAGACCCCTAGTCTAGCATTATCTAATCCAGCAGAACACTAATTATTATAGGAAGCGGTACTAAACAATATGGATGCTAACCAATGCTTCGTGATCAACTTATCTTAACAACTAAACATACATAGGTTATATCAGACCTTAACGCACAATACAACTGGCCAGCATGAAGCTGATTTTGCAGAGTTAACCAGAGGGGGTATAATATTAATAAAAGGTGGTGAAAGATATGGAAAATGAGAGAGATAGGCAGAGGAAAAGATTCTCAGGTGCAGAGCAGGGGAAAGGTAGCAAGGGATAAGATAGATGCGTTCTAGAAACCAGATCTGAGGGAGAGAGTGGCGAGGAACCAGTATATATACCGGGACTAGGTCGAGCCGCGTGGGAAAAAAACGGTAACAAGTCCTCTAGCCACTAGCAAGGGAGCTAGCAGCATGGTAAGGACCTCCTCTCTAAGGACTTAAAGATACTCAACACGGCTTTCGTAAAAAACGTTCCTGTTTAACAAACCTCTTAGACTTCTTCCACGATATCCTCAACCTCTACGATGAGAGTAAAGCTGTAGATATTATATACCTTGATTTTCAAAAGGCCTTTGACAAAGTTCCCCACAAACGTTTACTGCTAAAACTAAAAGCGCATGGAATACAAGACGGTGTGTTGAAATGGATAGAAAATTGGCTCAGCGACAGAAAGCAAAGAGTAGTCATAAACGGTAAGGCATCGAAATGGACCAATGTAAGTAGCGGGGTACCCCAGGGATCGGTACTAGGACCAATTCTCTTTCTAATTTACATCAACGACATAGATGAGGGTCTCACCTGTACAATCTCAAAATTTGCTGACGATACAAAAATTGCAAATAGCGTACTCTCAAAAGAACAAGTTGACGATATGCAACACAATCTAGATAAATTGTCATGTTGGGCCCAAATTTGGCAAATGAGTTTCAATGCGGATAAATGTAAAGTACTACATATCGGATACCTAAATGAGAAAGCAAACTATTCGATGAATGGCACTCAGCTTAAGAATGTAAACAGAGAAACCGATCTGGGAGTAACAATCGAGTAACCTAAAACCGAGTCAACAATGTTCAGAAGTTGTTAGAAGGCAAACAAAATATTGGCTTTATAGGCAGGTCATTTGAGCATAAATCCAAAGAAGTTATCCTAACCCTTTACAATTCATTAGTCCGCCCTCTTCTGGAATACTGCGTTCAATCCTGGTGCCTTATTACCAAAAGATATAAACAAGCTAGAACGAGTTCAACGTAGAGTTACCAAAATGATACCTAGCCTAAAGAACAAACCATACGAAGAGCGTCTTAGAGAATTAAATCTATTTCCTTTAACCCAGCGCAGATTAAGAGGTGACTTAATTCAAGTGTTCAAAATCATCAAAGGCATCGCAATATGAACTGTAGTAAGTACTTCACTATCGACCAATCTAATTACACGCGGGAAACGGTTGCAAAATTATTGGTAAATCTTTTAACTCACACGAATCTAAGAATTTCTTCTTCAACCGAGTTGTCAACTTGTGGAATGGGCTTCCCCGAAACGTTATAGACTGCATCACCGTTGATTCATTTAAACTCCGCCTAGACAAATATCTCGCATCAAACCCGCGACTGACTGCGTTTGTAAATGAATAACTTTATTTTATCCCCCCCTCAGTTACTAACCCATCTGTCCCCTACTAACTTCCTAATCCTGCCACGGACATTAGTTCCAGGGCAGTAATTCCCTTTCCAATGTTCCCTTACCCACTCTAAACCACTGTTTGGACACTTGATCCTCAGTGTTTTGGAGGACAAGCAACCTAGAAGGGTCACTAGATCTGTTGTTGCTTGATTTCCTTTGTACTCCTTTGTACTCTCAACCAACCCCCACGAGGCAGCCAGCCGTGACGTCATCGAGCGGGACAAAAACACTGCGCGCCCCCCTTCTCACTCTGTTCTACTCTCTCTCTCTCTCCCAGATCCCATCATTACTAGTTAATGATAAAACATATGCTTTACAATTAAATATATAAAGCCTTGACATGGGTGAAAACATAGAGCCTTTCTGGACTGCCCATGACACAAGCTTTCATATGAAATAAAGCACACTCTAATAAATAAAATGTAGCCCCATCCACTGCCCTGGCGATCCTAGCGAGTCACTGTAGGACAAGCCATGCGGTTCTAACGGAGTGGTTAACGTCACAATATCGAAGGCCTTCGATAGAGTCTGGCACAAATCTTTAATTTGCAAACTGCCCTCTTTCGGTTTCTGTCCCTCCATCTGTGCCTTTGTCTCTAATTTCCTTTCCGGCCGTTCCATAGCTGTGGACCGCTACCGCTCATTTCCTCATCCTATCAACTCCGGTGTTCCTCAGGGTTCTGTCCTATCTCCTATTCTCTTTCTAATGTTCATAGATGATCTTCTCAACTGTACATCCAGTCCCATCCATTCATATGCAGACGACTCTACCTTACACCACTCAATTAGTTTTCCAGAATGCCCCAGCCAGCAGTCCCTCAAAAGTGAATGTAATGAAGCCATAAAATACTTATCTTCTGATCTAGCTACTATTTCCAATTGGGGTAGAGAAAACCTTGTTGCAATTAATGCTTCCAAAAACTCAATTTATCCATCTTACTACCCATCAGGAACCTCCAGAAGACCATCCCTTATTCTTCAACAATACAAAAATCAACCCTACATCTTCACTCAATGTTCTCGGTGTATCTTTTTCTTCTGTTCTCACTTGGAAATCCCATATTACCAGTCTCGCTAAGGCAGCCTCCCAAAGCTGGGTGTGCTGAACCGCCTCAAGGGGTTCTTTACCCCTGCGCAGCTTCTTGCTCTCTACAGGGGCACAGTGTGTCCTTGTATTGAGTATTGTTCACATGTGTGGGGAGGATCCTCTCACACCGCACTCCTAGATAAAGTAGAATGGAAAGCCTTTCATATCATTAACTCCCGTCCACTCACCAGCTCTTTGCAATCGCTCTTTCTTCGGCGCAATGTTGCATCTCTCTCGCTATTCTATAGCTACTACAATAATCAGTGTTCCTCGGAGCTTTCCCTGTGTATACCATCTCCTCTACGTAGGTTACATAGTACCCGCCTTGCAACACAATCCCACCCCTACTCTGTGCAACTCTCCAACCCTAGAGCGAAACGCTATTCTCAGACTTTCTTCTATTCAACGGCTGAGCTCTGGAACTCTCTCCCAGAATCAGTCTTTCCCTCTTCCTTTGACTTAAATTGCTTCAAATTCTGTGTGTCCAGGCATTTTAGCTCTAACGTCGCTTGATTTCGGCCCTGTCACTCTTTGAAATCTGGGGGAGGCACTCGCTGCAGCTAGTTATGCCTTTTGTCTCCCTCATTCACTTAGAAAAAAAAAAAAATATATATATAGGCCTATACCGGTATATATATACTGTATAATTATACAGTATTCTGTATATATACAGTATATATATATATATATATATATATATATATATATATATATATATATTATATATACAGTATATATATATACAGTATGTATATATATATATATATATATATATATATATATCTATATATATATATATATATATAATATAACAGTATATGATCTTGTTATTCATTACCACTCGAGAGAGAGAGAGGAGAGAGAGAGGAGAGAGAGAGAGAGAGGAGAGAGGAGAGAGAGAAAGAGAGAGATAGAGATGGGGGAGAGGGAGAGAGGATATTAAACATGAATGTTTTTTTCTCTATGACTATAATAATATCTTTATAACAGCTTTTTCTTCACTCCAATTCAAAGCTACATTAATATACATACACTATTTTAATATAATTACATGCTACCTCTAATCATATATACAGCGTGTTTCTGAACTTTACCGACAAACTTTGTGGGTTAATAGATGAACAGGAATCTAAGTATACATACCTAATTAAAAATATAACGTTAATGCATTATAAGAGAGGTACAGGACCTGCTAGCAGAAACTGCTAACAAACGAGTTTACATAACTTGAAACAAGAATATGATGTCGTTAATAACTGTCAATGCAAAGTACAAATCATACTTAGCATGAATAATGTTATGGAAGACATATGAAACGGAAAACATTTGTCCAATGGAGCTTAGCACTTTTGTGCTTATCCTATGCTAAACTCGCTAGTATGAAATGCTAAACAGAGACATTACTGGCTGAGATAAAGGCAACGCCCTATTTACGTGAACAGAATAGCCTACACAGCCACAGCCTGTGGCCGAACGATCGAACACGTCAAATCTCCCCCTACCCCACCCTCACCTCCCCCCACTTCCCTGTCCTTTCTCGGGTAATCGAGGGAAGGTTTTAACCCCTTATTGGCGGCGCGCGACATAGATCGAGTGAAATACATTTGGACTATGTGGCGGCGCGCGACATAGGTCGTGTGGCAATTTCAGCACGTAATGTTGCTGAGAGAGAGAGACAAGTGGTGGCAGGAGAGTAGCGAGCGTATGACTGCTCCAGACCACCGCGGCGGACCAACTGACATGAATCCCACCCTTCTCCACCCTCTCACACTCGCTACATAGTGAAATGTATGGGGAAAGTACCGAATTACATGGTTTTTACACTCGTGTTGCGCGGTTGTTGCAAGAAAACTAGCGGTCATACAAGGATCGTTGTGGTGTCATTGGAAAGCTCTGTTTATGCCCTTTCAGGGATAGATACTTGTTTTACGCTCTGGGTCTTATTTAGGCATGAAAATGATCACGTAAACAGCCCTATTTTGGGTAAAAACACCCCGCTGGTGGCTACATATTATATACCGCCTAGGCCGCTCTTATGGTGTTAAAGCTTCGAAGCCTACGGATCTGATGGAATCCTGTGATTGAGATACTGTGCTGTTTTGTTAACCGTTCGGACACTTGGCTACGGCGTTGCCTTCGTCACAACCAGTACGGTAAAGCCTCTGTTTATCATTTTACACCAGTGTTGTCAGCATTTTCTGCTAGCAGGTCCTGTACCACTCTTATAATACGTTTACGTTATTATTTTTACTTAGGCATTTATATTTCGGATCTCCCCATCAATTAAACCACAAAGTTTGTCGGTAAAGTTCGGAAACACGCTGTATATAAATACTGTATGTCCTTGTAACAATTCAACGTCCCAGATTGTTCACCAATGAAATATGTTTACTATTATAACAAATACTAATAATACCACAGAAACAAGTACAAGTGAATGGAACTCATACATTAGAATTACGAAAATATCTAATTTAGTTTACTGTTTAATCCTTGGTCGGTAAAGAGAGATATGTTGCGCTGATAACTGCAAGAAATGTTGCCAGGCTTCGTCAAATGCTGGATGGTTATCCAGCTAAAGTTGTAAAGGTTGTTAATTTAATTTACACTGATGACAGTTGTGGGCTTCTTTTTGTGTACAGTTGTTTGTATAATATCACTGTTTAGGTCAAGCCTACTGTCTATCTATGTATTATGTATGCATTATCTATTGTACAGACTAAAGTTTTTTTAAATTTGCTTTTTGTTTTACAATAATTTAACGGGGTATTTTTCATCTAGTTTACCTATTGTTGAATATAAGTACAGTTTGCTGCACAAGTCCCTGATTTTCACCATCTCACTGAAATCGTAATTTGGCAGCTTCGCACACACCTCACTCCACCTCCTACCTTCCACCCAACCTTTCCTCCCTCCCTCCCTATCCTCCTCTCAGTTACTAACCCATCTCTCCCCTACTAATTTCCTAATCCTGCCACGGACATTAGTTCCAGGGCAGTAGTTCCCTTTCCAATGTTCCCTTACCAACTCTAAACCACTGTTTGGACACTTCATCCTCAGTGTTTTGGAGGACAAGCAGCCTAGAAGGGTCACTAGACCTGTTGTTGCTTGATTTCCTTTGTATTCCTTTGTACTCCCTTCCACTGTTCGGTTCATGGTATCTCACGGTTATGAAATAGGTGTGCTGTGAATCGCTTAAACCACTTGCTTTCATTTCATTATATTGATACCCTAACGTAAATTAATATGCAGTTTCGCTAACGTTGTTCAATGTTATACGATAATACAGTTCAAAGTGCGTTGTCAAATGTAATATTTTGTCCTGAGAGAGAGAGAGAGAGAAAAACTGTCCTGCAATTTGTGTTCATATATTTGTGTTTGTATGTTGTTAAATTTATACTCCGTTATATGTGCCTGTGTAAATATTTAGTTGTCAGAGTTTGTCTTTCAGTATAATATTCAGTATTTAACATATTTTAGAATTGCCTACTTGATTTGGTCATTCCTCTGTTATAGTAACTAATACGGTAATATAATTCGGGATTATACATGACTCAATACATTTCGTGTTGACAACATTTACAGTACAGCCTATATTATTCTCTAATCACCACTCTTATTATTGTAAGGATTACTACCACATATATTTGTGCTGATCCTCTATTGATGCTTTAACATTCATTGATTACTATACTTCCCCTTTCTGGTTATGACTCTGACATTGGGTATTTTTTGCTCATCCATTTCTCATTAATACTACATAATTGGAAATAAGGTATTAGGAAAGAGTCTTATATATATTCACGTATAACCTACATATTATATAATATCCCTATTCACAACTGAATTGCGAATACTTTAGGTCTATCTAGCTCTATTGCCAGACGAAGTAGATGTTGCAGTACGATCATCTCTACATCTCTGAGTTGTCTGAAATATGCTTCATACGTAACATAATAATGCATTGTTTTATGAAATTCGAACACACATTTATAACTCGCCTGAACTTTGTTAACCAATTCTGTACCAGCGACGTCTGCTATATTAAATTGTATCTATATTTATACTAGTTTATGCAGCTAGGGAAGATGTGGTAGTTAAAAAGGTTTATTGAGATAAATTGAAGCCTTATAATTACTAGAGAAAGTAGAGATCCTTCCTAAACTGAATACAATCAAACAGCAGTAGCCAGCATAAAACAAATAGGATGTTGACGGTACGCAAGGGGTTAGGAACCTTTATAATATAATAATTTACGGCTAGGGTATCAATATAATGAAATGAAAGCAAGTGGTGTAAGTGATTCACAACATACCTACTTCATAACTGTGAGAAACTATGAGTCGGACAGCTGAAGGGAGGGAGGAAAGGTGGGGTGAAAGGTAGGAAGTGGAGTAAAGCAGGTGTCACACTATGCCGATTTAAGTGCCGACGCTCCACGACTTAAGGGTCGGGAGCAGGTCTTTGCCTACATCGCCGCGCGACGTGGGTGGGCGCCTACTCAAGAGAGCCGTCGGGAGAGGTCGTCAGGGGCCTCGGGAAAATTTCTACATGCACAACTCTCATGAGTTGAGTCGGCGGCTAGTAAATGGACGGCACGGGGACGGTAGGCTGGCAGCGTCGTCCGGTATGCGTCATACGTTACAAGGGCGCCAGCCTGTCTGCGTCAGACGCCGCTTATAAGGTAGGTCGCCTTCAGGCAGCGACCCAGTAACGCCCAGGCGCCATCAGAGGAGGAGGGCATACAGTGAGTCTGCGACCTGGCAACGTCGCACGGGACATCGTTGATAGATGGTTTTGGGGGTGTTTTTGTTTTAACCTTGATGGAGGTCTAGCGAGGAAACTAAAAAATAAATTATTATATAAATAAATAGACCCCAAAAATCACCACTGTCCCCTTAATCCGATCCCATCAACGAGTGACTATCTATAAACCCTTTCAATAGCGGTGGCGTCTGTCTTGCCATAGTTCTGCCATACTTAGACGATGTTATGCAGCTTAAGAACGGTCTGTGGGAGTTAAGAGAGATAAATGAGAGGAATGGAGGTCTTGTGATTGCTACAGGCCCTTTGTAAGCATAATACAATAACCTAATAGTTGCCAGACTATAACGAGAAAGACGTCACCGGTACTGAAAGGGTTAACTATAGATGGCCTTGTTTTACCAATTACTAAAACAAAATAACACTTAATTAAGGGGAGATGGCATATTTATTTGCTCATTTATGGGTCTTTTTATTATGTTTTTAGTTTCCTCCCTAGATCTCAAGCTTAACCCCCCCCCCACCCACCCACCCACACACACACACACACGCACACGTCGCCTCCGACGGACCGGTTTGCCTCGGTCGGGATCAAGTGTGACAGAGTAGGGGTCCAGTGTGACAGGGTGGCTGTCCATCGCCGCTGTAGTATCTATCAGCGCCGCCCTACCTCCTATAGGCGCCCCTCGTCAGGAGCATTGTCGCCAACCAGTTTGAATGGTACGGCACATGACGCCGCTCCAGCGGCGTCATTTATCTTCCTTGCGTCTTGCATGGTTGCCTCTCGACCCCTTCCAGTTGCCGTTAGGAGGCATGCCCGTCCATACTGCCCTCCGTGGGCGTCCCGCCACTCTATCACCCACGATACTCGGCAGTAGTCTCCCCCTTGTATCGCCACTCCTTAAGTCGTGGAGCGTCGGCACTTAAATCGGCATAGTGTGACACTTGCTTAAGGGAGAGGGGTTGAGGAGTTGTATGCGAAGCTGCCAAATTACGATTTCACTGGGATGGTGAGGAACCAGACTTGTGCGGCAAACTGTACATACATACATACATGCATACAATATATAGTTATTACTGGTGTTCCCATACAACTCTGACACACACTAATGTTCTCCATAAATACTAACTCTTCATAGAATGACACGAACGAGCAGTTAATTACAACAGTGGTAAATGTGTTGGCATAAGGACAGTGTAGGTGTTATATCCAAGCTAGATATATATATATATATATATACATATATATTTGGTGGGTTAGAATTAATTTAATCAATTTCGGCCCGAGTTGCGTCGGGACACTCAGAAATCCTTGTATGGTATTCTGGAATATGGATTCTACAACTAGGTATGAATTGAAAATATATTCGCCTAGTGGGTTTCCCTTCTCCCTAACATATATAGGATAGAGGGTTGAGTGTCTTTTAGACTGCCGTGGTGTAGTTGATTAAAGCGTCGGCTATCGTCCTGACGGTCGGCGGTTCGAACCCCACTGAGAGATTAGAAACATTTAGTGGCTCACGTGTATTTGTGATATATACTCAATATATATATATATACACTAGGGGAGGTCTAGTGCAGTGGTCTTGCCATTGGCCTGGTAATCCCATAAACAAATACATAAGCTTCTAGTCGAACTAAAATAGTATAGGCAAGGAACCATTTTCTTACGAATACAAATCTACTAACCCCCCCCCCCCCCCCACACACACACACATATCAACTCACTGATAATAATAATAATACCAGCATGAAGAACAATAATGAGAAGAACACGCAGTTGGAGCAACATACATTATCATCTACCCCAATATACTCAGTATGGTAGACAACAAGAACCAAAAAAATCGTCCCTCTCTTCCTTCCCTGAATATTATTATGACCATTAATATCCTGAATTATATGACAGCCACTAAGCTTGTGCTTCAACAAAAGGCTAGGCTCGGTTTCTTGTGTATAATGTCAACAGTATTATTCCTACATTATTTATTTATCGTCAACATAAATTACATTGCCACTTGGCTAGGCTCCGTGCAAACTACTGAAATGCTATAGGCCATTGAATGTTTTGTTTGGGTCATTTGTTTCAACGAATCTAAATAAATAAACAGTATCCTTTGTTTATTATTGATAGCATAGATTTAAGTGCCACATGCTTAGGCTCTCTACAAAGTATGTTAACGTGATACAGACACTTGTATTTTAAGCACGTAAAACAAAGGTTCGTGATGGAACTTTACATAAACACAAACTGTGTCTTTCTCTTGGTATACAAAACATTCAAACATAATTTACTGTATGTTGGATATATTGGAATTGTTCAAATAACATGGGGGTCCTCAAATAAATCCTACATTACGCTATTATTACCATGTCATTAAATGTCTTAATACGCACACACACAGACTAAAGGACCTACATACCCACTGCTTTGTATTAATCATCCTAAACCTCTCGAGATTATGACACATTTTATTCTGGCTATCACTAGACGGTTTTATACAGCTTAGGAATGTTGTTTGGAAGTGAGCGGGTGAATTGAGATAGTCTTTACCGTTATAAATCCCACAGATCCTTCCTAAGCTGTATACAATCTTCTAATAATAGCCAGAAACCACTATCAAATGCTTCATGATCCTCAGGTGGCTTTAAGGTAATACTTTGTTTGTGTGTTTGTTTTTCTCCGTTGTGGACGTGTATCTTAGTATGTATGTGCCCTCGAGTGTGTGAGTGAAAATAAGAATCATGAAGTCATAATTTAACCACACTTTAAGGGGAGATGGATCGTTTTTATGGTCCCCCTTCTTCCACATGATTAGCCTCATTTGTTTTCAGATGATATGACGTTCGCCCCATTAGTTTGTCGATATTACAATCTTTCGTCTCATTTATATATAAAACTCAAGACCTTTCGTGCCTTTAATGTGTCGATTTTTCCCTGGCGAACCATAGCGAGCTTGAAATCTTATGAGAAACCGGTCATCGGCTGGGAAATTTGTTATCGAAAAATGTATACATTTATCTTGAAGGGAGGTCTAGGGAGTGTTTTTTTTAAAGTGTGAATCTGCTTGACCTGAGTTTGATCCCAGCCAAGGCGGACATTTAGTGGGTGTAGTAATACGTCCTAGCATGTTTCACATGCTCGCACCCAGTCGGGGGATACCTCGACGAAGTATAATAACTAATAATACACTTACCAAAGCCACTCCAACTGCTTCCTCTCTCTCCAACACCACTTCTCTCTACACTCTTCAGAAAATAGGAAAGTAGAAAGTAGCTACAAGGTACCGTTGTAAAGGCTTATCCTTCAATACCTTCGCTTGACCTGACTAAAGCTGACAATAAGGTAAGCATAATGTTTGGTAAAACAACAAAGGACATAAGATTACATGTTAATTGTTTACATAATACCGGTACGATTTGTTACACAGACAGACATACATATATACATAGATAAATACAGATATACATATAAATATAAAAATACAAATATATGTGAGATTGTCCGCGTATGTGTGTGTGTGTGTGTGTGTAGGAGTGGGGAGCTGACGGTATAGAGATAAACAGAGAAGAAGGACATCGTGGAGAGGAGAAGGGGAGGGGCATGGGAAGGAGAGGAGGTGTGGGGTTTGACGGGGGAGGGGGGAGAGGGAAGTGGGAGTGAGAGGGGGACGAGGGGAACAGTAAAACGGGAGTACAAGAGAGAAGTGAAAGAGGATTGGGGGAGTGAGAGTGGGAGTGCGAGTGGAAGAGAGAGAGGTGCAAGAGGATTGGGGAGTGAGAGTGGGAGTGCTAGAGGGAAAGGAGAGTGAGAGGGGAAAGATAAGAGGGGATTTGCTAGTGGGAGCATCAAAGTAGAATGATAAGAGTGAAATTGGGAGGTTAAGGAGATATAGAAGAGGAGGTGGAGTGAGTGGGAGTGAGAGAGGGTGAAGAGGAGAGCGAGAAGGGTAAGAGAGGGAGTGGGAGTGAGAGTGGGAGAGGGAGGGATAGGGATAAGAGTGTACTGGAATGAGGGCCACATACACCCACAGGCACGGCTCATGTCACAATTATATATAACACTCTGGTAAAGGTGCATGGAATTGTGTATAACACTCTGGTAAAGGTGCGTGGAATTGTATATAACACTCTGGTAAAGGTGCATGGAATTGTGTATAACACTCTGGTAAAGGTGCATGGAATTGTGTATAACACTCTGGTAAAGGTGCATGGAATTGTGTATAACACTCTGGTAAAGGTGCATGGAATTGTGTATACTAATATTGGTCTTGCTCTTCTGCCTTCTAAATAACGGCGGACTATTTCATATATACAGTATTACAGGTATGTGTATATATAGCTACCTACAGACAGATGCACATACACACGCATATATACAGTATTACAGGCATGTGTATATATAGCTACCTACAGACAGATGCACATACACACGCATATATACAGTATTACAGGTATGTGCATATATAGCTACCTACAGACAGATGCACATACACACGCATATATACAGTATTACAGGTATGTGTATATATAGCTACCTACAGACAGATGCACATTCACACGCATATATACAGTATTACAGGTATGTGTATATATAGCTACCTACAGACAGATGCACATACACACGCATATATACAGTATTACAGGTATGTGTATATATAGCTACCTACAGACAGATGCACATACACACGCATATATACAGTATTACAGGTATGTGTATATATAGCTACCTACAGACATATGCACATACACACGCACATATACAGTATTACAGGTATGTGTATATATAGCTACCTACAGACAGATGCACATACACACGCATATATACAGTATTACAGGTATGTGTATATATAGCTACCTACAGACAGATGCACATACACACGCATATATACAGTATTACAGGTATGTGTATATATAGCTACCTACAGACAGATGCACATACACACGCATATATACAGTATTACAGGTATGTGTATATATAGCTACCTACAGACAGATGCACATACACACGCATATATACAGTATTACAGGTATGTGTATATAGCTACCTACAGACAGATGCACATACACACGCATATATACAGTATTACAGGTATGTGTATATATAGCTACCTACAGACAGATGCACATACACACGCATATATACAGTATTACAGGTATGTGTATATATAGCTACCTACAGACAGATGCACATACAGACGCATATATACAGTATTACAGGTATGTGTATATATAGCTACCTACAGACAGATGCACATACACACGCATATATACAGTATTCCAGGTATGTGTATATATAGCTACCTACAGACAGATGCACATACACACGCATATATACAGTATTACAGGTATGTGTATATATAGCTACCTACAGACAGATGCACATACACACGCATATATACAGTATTACAGGTATGTGTATATATAGCTACCTACAGACAGATGCACATACACACGCATATATACAGTATTACAGGTATGTGTATATATAGCTACCTACAGACAGATGCACATACACACGCATACTACGCTTACACATGTGTTATTACTCATACAAAAGGGAACCAGAGAAAAGACAAGACAATGCTAATATATATATATATATATATATATATATATATATATATATATATATATATATATATATATATATACAGTATATATATATATAGATATAGATATAAATATATATATATACATATATATACAGTATAATTATATATATATATATATTTTTTTTTTCTTTAATACATACGAGGTTGAAAGAAATGGCAATTTCTGCGTTGGAAATTTTATTATTCAAAGTTTCCAGGTCTCTGATGAGTTTTCGCTGGGTGGCAGGAAGTAGATGAAGGAGATGAGCAAAATTCATGGTGGTACAGGGTTACATTAAAGTACATGATGATACAGGATATACGACGCGTTTCACTGGACAACCAGCATTATCAAGTAAGGAAGGAATTATATAAAAGGTAAACAGGAAGGGTATATATAGAGGGTGGAGGATCAGAGGAGGCGGAAAACAGGGGGCAAAAGTCTGCTATTGGTGGAAGGGAAAACTAGGAGAGAAAAAGGGGGTAACCGCTTCACGCATGCGCACTGGATGCGGGATGGTGGTCGATAGGTGGGGTCGAAGCTGATTGGCTGCGTGTCGAGGGGCGTGGCCTAAGTTGTGTGGCGCCTGCAGAAGACGAAGCTGAAGGAGGTAGCGCGGGGGGCTGCGTCAAGGGCACCGGGGGGCGAGGAGGGGTGTTAGGTCCTGTAGGGTAGTGCCTTTTGGCAGAAGGAAGGATCTGAAGGTCCAGAGTTTGGTTGTTGATGTTGGGATGTAAGGCTTGGATATATAAAGCTTCGAGTATAGGTAATCTCCTTGGGTCACTTTCTTTATCGAGTATGGTGGTGTGTTTCTCTAACTCGTTGCGTGTGAGGTGAGGGTGGTTAGGGGTGAGATAGTGGTCTTTGATGGCTCCAGCCTGAAGGTGAAGAGTTAACCGACGTGAAAGACGAGTCTGCGTCATACCAATATAGGAATGAGGTCCACAGTCCTCATAATTACAGGTATGTTGGTAAATGACGTGATCGTCGGTCATCGGGCTCTTTATCTTGGTGGAGGCTGGTTTGTTGCGGAGAACGAGGTTGGAGGTCTTGGGGGATTTGTAATAAATTATTAATTTGATTTTGTTTTCCGGGTTGGTTGGGTGGACATGCTTGGAGATTATTTCTTTTAAGACGGCCTCGTCATTTTTGTGTTCAGAGGACATGTAATTGCGGTAGAAGATCTTAATTTCATTGGGGGGGTCAATGTTGGGAGGGCTTTGGGTGTACCATTTTTCAAGATGGTGGTTGATGGTGCTGGAGATGTCGGAGTTGGAGTATCCGTTATTTACTAAAACTTGGATAGTCTTTCTAGTTCCTGGTGGGTGTCGGCCCAGGTAGAGCAGTGCGTGAGGGCTCTCCTAACATAGGCGGAGATGGAGGATAGAAGATAACGGCGGGGGCATTCACTATCACCGTTGAGGCATTGTCCTGTGTTAGTTGGTTTAATGTAGACGGTGGTTTTGAACCCATGGTCGTTCAGAGCTACGAGGATGTCGAGGAAGGGGAGTTGTCCATTGTTAGATTTTTCAAAGGTGAAGTTAAGTCCGGAGGAGGTCATGAAGCGACGCTGGAGTTCCTGTAGTTCGTGGAGGTCCTTGATTTGCACGAAGATGTCATCCACGTATCTACAGTAGACGGCGGGTCGTTGGGCAGCCAGGAGCTCTTCCTCGATGGTACCCATGAAAAAGTTCGCAAAAAGAACTCCTAGGGGGCTGCCCATCGCCACACCGTCTATCTGCTTGTACATGTTGCCCCGGGGGCAAAGGAAGGGGGCCTCCTTGGTACATAGCTCCAGTAGTGTTTTCAGGGCCTTCTCCGGGATGTCCAGTGTAGGAGTATCAGGGCAATGATAAATTCGACGTAGAATCATGTCAATGGTCCTATCCACTGGCACGTTGGTGAACAGGCTTTCTACGTCGAGAGAGGCGATTGTGTGGTTGTTGTTACGGGGGGCGTCTCGTAAAATTTCCAAGAAATCGTGGGCTGAGTTAAGGTTGAATTGGCTGGGCACGTAGGGGGTGAGGAGGTTGTTCAGGGCCTTGGCGATCTGGTAGGTGGCAGTGGGGATCTGGGAGATGATGGGGCGGAGGGGGTTCCCAGGTTTGTGTGTTTTGATGGTTCCGTACGCATAACCAGGGGTGTATTCTCCGACGAGTTTTTTAAGGTGGATCCCTCCTTGTTTGGCGTTGATGGCGGTGATGGTGGTGTTGGCAATACGTTTGATTTCGTCGGTTGGGTGCGGGTGATCTTTTTAAATTTAGTGTTGTCACTTAAGATGACGTCCATTTTTCTAAGATATTCCTCCTTGTCATGGATCACGAGGCAGGAGGCTTTATCCGCACGACGGATGATGACGGTTGTCTCTTAACCTCTGAAGTGCGCATGGGGGTAATTGGAAACGTCCCCCTGTGCTGACGTATTTGAGGTGTTTCCGTCACTAAAATATTCATTGTGCCATTAATAGCATTAATACTTATCCATATGCGCCTATTATGGGTTGATTATAAAGGTATTAACCTGAAACAACAATAAAACGAGTGAAAACAGCGTTTGGATGGTCAAAATCGGAGATATAGCCCGCGAGTTGTATAATGTATGGGTGAGGCAATCTGCTTTCCCGCCAATTTCCCCCAAGGCCACTGAGACACAGTCGATCGATACTCTCTCTCTCTCTTGCACTCGCTTGCTATCAGTGATGACCACACCCTCCAATCGGATTTCTAATGTTAGCACGAAAATATACCTCAGAATAAGGGAATAACAGGGAAAATAGGTGATAACTGAAGGAGAGGAGGAAAGTGGGGAAGGAGGGGAGGTAGAGGACTGAGATTTTGCATGGCCAAAAAAAAAAAAAAAAATAAAAAAAAAAAAAATAAAAAAAAAAAAAAATTTCGATGTCAAAAGTTGATTTTTTTTTTCTCTGATTCTTAAGAGTCTCCCCGCAGTGCGCCGGGGGAACTCTTAAGAGTCTCCCCGCAGCTCCCGGGTTAATAGTTTGGCAGCTTGGAAGTGTTGTTTGTTGAGTATTTTGCTATGGTGAGTTCCTCTGGTTTTGGCGGCTTCAGCGAGGAGAGTAGGTTGTAGGGCGGGAGTAGTGGTGACCTTGCCATCCTTCTTGAGTCGTAGGATGTCGTCCAGGAGGATTTCCGTTTCTAGGCGTTTCCGGTGGGGGCCAGGTTTGGAGCTGTAGTGGCAGTTGAGGCTTTTGTTGAGGAGGTCTTCTTGGTCCAGGGTCAGAATGGTGTTAGTAAGGTTTATATATCCTTTTGTTGGTTTGGGTAGTTTTAAGTTTCCGCCATCAAAACACACAAACCTGGGAACCCCCTCCGCCCCATCATCTCCCAGATCCCCACTGCCACCTACCAGATCGCCAAGGCCCTGAACAACCTCCTCACCCCCTACGTGCCCAGCCAATTCAACCTTAACTCAGCCCACGATTTCTTGGAAATTTTACGAGACGCCCCCCGTAACAACAACCACACAATCGCCTCTCTCGATGTAGAAAGCCTGTTCACCAACGTGCCAGTGGATAGGACCATTGACATGATTCTACGTCGAATTTATCATTGCCCTGATACTCCTACACTGGACATCCCGGAGAAGGCCCTGAAAACACTACTGGAGCTATGTACCAAGGAGGCCCCCTTCCTTTGCCCCCGGGGCAACATGTACAAGCAGATAGACGGTGTGGCGATGGGCAGCCCCCTAGGAGTTCTTTTTGCGAACTTTTTCATGGGTACCATCGAGGAAGAGCTCCTGGCTGCCCAACGACCCGCCGTCTACTGTAGATACATGGATGACATCTTCGTGCAAATCAAGGACCTCCACGAACTACAGGAACTCCAGCGTCGCTTCATGACCTCCTCCGGACTTAACTTCACCTTTGAAAAATCTAACAATGGACAACTCCCCTTCCTCGACATCCTCGTAGCTCTGAACGACCATGGGTTCAAAACCACCGTCTACATTAAACCAACTAACACAGGACAATGCCTCAACGGTGATAGTGAATGCCCCCGCCGTTATCTTCTATCCTCCATCTCCGCCTATGTTAGGAGAGCCCTCACGCACTGCTCTACCTGGGCCGACACCCACCAGGAACTAGAAAGACTATCCCAAGTTTTAGTAAATAACGGATACTCCAACTCCGACATCTCCAGCACCATCAACCACCATCTTGAAAAATGGTACACCCAAAGCCCTCCCAACATTGACCCCCCCAATGAAATTAAGATCTTCTACCGCAATTACATGTCCTCTGAACACAAAAATGACGAGGCCGTCTTAAAAGAAATAATCTCCAAGCATGTCCACCCAACCAACCCGGAAAACAAAATCAAATTAATAATTTATTACAAATCCCCCAAGACCTCCAACCTCGTTCTCCGCAACAAACCAGCCTCCACCAAGATAAAGAGCCCGATGACCGACGATCACGTCATTTACCAACATACCTGTAATTATGAGGACTGTGGACCTCATTCCTATATTGGTATGACGCAGACTCGTCTTTCACGTCGGTTAACTCTTCACCTTCAGGCTGGAGCCATCAAAGACCACTATCTCACCCCTAACCACCCTCACCTCACACGCAACGAGTTAGAGAAACACACCACCATACTCGATAAAGAAAGTGACCCAAGGAGATTACCTATACTCGAAGCTTTATATATCCAAGCCTTACATCCCAACATCAACAACCAAACTCTGGACCTTCAGATCCTTCCTTCTGCCAAAAGGCACTACCCTACAGGACCTAACACTCCTCGCCCCCCGGTGCCCTTGACGCAGCCCCCCGCGCTACCTCCTTCAGCTTCGTCTTCTGCAGGCGCCACACAACTTAGGCCACGCCCCTCGACACGCAGCCAATCAGCTTCGACCCCACCTATCGACCACCAATCCCGCATCCAGTGCGCATGCGTGAAGCGGTTACCCCCTTTTTCTCTCCTAGTTTTCCCTTCCACCAATAGCAGACTTTTGCCCCCTGTTTTCCGCCTCCTCTGATCCTCCACCCTCTATATATACCCTTCCTGTTTACCTTTTATATCATTCCTTCCTTACTTGATAATGCTGGTTGTCCAGTGAAACGCGTCGTATATCCTGTATCATCATGTACTTTAATGTAACCCTGTACCACCATGAATTTTGCTCATCTCCTTCATCTACTTCCTGCCACCCAGCGAAAACTCATCAGAGACCTGGAAACTTTGAATAATAAAATTTCCAACGCAGATATTGCCATTTCTTTCAACCTCGTATGTATTAAAGAAAATTTATTACCTGGCTTTACCAACATATATATATATATATATATATATACAGTACATCACTTACCACTGAAAGGATTTGAAGTAAATTAAACCGAGTGTATTTAACTAAGATTAACCATTTCGTAAGATATTTCATATTAAATGTGTGTTGCAGTTGTTTTCCTTTTGTATTGCCATCCTTATCTTCCTCTTTCCTTGACTTTCGTGTTTGCTATATATAGTAGAATTAAGTACTAACCACCTCGCCGGGGTCGTAGGGTTTGTATGCCCAGTGTATCTTTATTAATATATATATATATATACATTTTGCCACTGTAGTTAATATAGAAATATAACGAGACAATGGACCTAACCAAATAAAAGACTAAAACACAAATATTACAACAGCAAAAAGGGAAACAATGACCCATTTTCGAATTTCAGGCTATGAGGGGGTTGGAGGCGTAAGCATCGGTATAAAACAGAAATGCAGTAATAATAATGGTTTCTAATGGATAGAAAGTACACTATGTTGAATTTGATTTTAAGAATTTATAAATGTTTTGAATTGAATTGGAATAAATGTACTACAATCGTATTCTAGGTAGTAATTCTGCATATTACCTTTGTCTACAGCTCCAACTTCCTTACAGACCGAAACCCTCCAATGCCCAATTACCCAGTTGGACCTGCGCTGTATATACGACACTTGAATAATTATCTCCCGGAATGTCAAGTTAAAATGTCAAATTAATTCACTTCCCCAGTTCGATAACCCGAACTTTACATTTGCATTATCGGTTCCCTTTTATCCGGCTAAAATATACGTGTGTGTGATTTTAGCCCGTGCCAAAACTGTGACTGTACAGTAATGCTCGGCATGTCACATGATATCGTTCAATTGGCTAACTTTATTGTTCAACCAGTGCACTCTCTCTCTCTCTCTCTCTCTCTCTCTCTCTCTCTCTCTCTCTCTCTCTCTCTCTCTCTCTCTCTCTCTTCTGCTGGCAGTGTTCAAATATTATGTCCAGGTCCTGCTTTATAATCTGTATAAATGGTTTCAAAAGTTCATTGATTATCTTATTGATAAATTGTGCACATTTTTAGATAATCAATCCACTATACTGCTTGCTTTCAATCAATGTATCTGGTCCTCTTTACCTACCGTCATAGAGTTGTTACGTTATATCTTAATTAGTTTTGTTCATGTTGTCCATTGCAATTTAATCATATATTAAGATCAAGGGGCCCACCTGTTTTTTGTTCTCCCTGTATCTCTTTCTCTGGTTTTATCCATTCGGCCCCATCAAGCCTACTGTTCTAAGATGCTTACCCTCGTTCAGGTGTCGATTTTTTCCTGGCGAGCGGTAGCGAGCCAGCATATTTGATATAATGTTTTTGACAGCAATATAAATTTGTACATTTTTCGATAGAAAAATGTCACCGGTGAAGCCGGATTACTCCATACAATACTGGCTCGCTATCGCTCGCCAGGAAGAAATCGACACCTGGATGGGTATAAACTTCTTAAAACAGTAGGCTGAAGGGAGCCGAATGGATACAAGCCAAAGAAAGAGAGAAAAGGCGAGAACAAAACAGGTGGGCCCCCTTAATCAAAGAGTAGGTGGGTAATACATACTTTCTAAAACAGGTGGGCCCCCTTAATCAAAGAGTAGGTGGGTAATACATACTTTCTAAAACAGGTGGGCCCCCTTAATCAAAGAGTAGGTGGGTAATACATACTTTCTAAAACAGGTGGGCCCCCTTAATCAAAGAGTAGGTGGGTAATACATACTTTCTAAAACAGGTGGGCCCCTTAATCAAAGAGTAGGTGGGTAATACATACTTTCTAAAACAGGTGGGCCCCCTTAATCAAAGAGTAGGTGGGTAATACATACTTTCTAAAACAGGTGGGCCCCCTTAATCAAAGAGTAGGTGGGTAATACATACTTTCTAAAACAGGTGGGCCCCCTTAATCAAAGAGTAGGTGGCTAATACATACTTTCTAAAACAGGTGGGCCCCCTTAATCAAAGAGTAGGTGGGTAATACATACTTTCTAAAACAGGTGTGCCCCCTTAATCAAAGAGTAGGTGGGTAATACATACTTTCTAAAACAGGTGGGCCCCCTTAATCAAAGAGTAGGTGGGTAATACATACTTTCTAAAACAGGTGGGCCCCCTTAATCAAAGAGTAGGTGGGTAATACATACTTTCTAAAACAGGTGGGCCCCTTAACACCTTACGAGCGGCCTATGCGGTTTATTATATGTACCGCACAGCGGGGTGTTTTTAGCCAAAATAGGGCTGTTTACGTGATCATTTTCATGCCTAAATAAGACCCAGAACGTAAAACAAGTACCTATCCCTGAAAGGGCATAAACAGAGCTTTCGAATGACACCATAACGATCCTTGTATGATGGATAGTTTTCTTGCAATAACCGTGCAACGCGAGTGCAAAAAGCAGGTAATTCGGTAGTTTCGGTACATAATTGAGTATGTAGCGAGTGAGAGAGGGAGGAGGGAGCTGAGATTTGTGTCAGTAGGTTCGCCGCGGTGGTCTGGAGCAGTCATACGCTCGCTAGTCTCCTGCCACCACTTGTCTCTCTCTCTCAGCCACATTACGTGCTGAAATTGCCACTCGACCTATGTCGAGCGCCGCCACATAGTCCAGCTTTTTTTAACTCGACTTATGTTGCTCGCCGCTAATTAAGGGATCAAAGAGTAGGTGGGTAATACATACTTTCTAAAACAGGTGGGCCCCCTTAATCAAAGAATAGGTGGGTAATACATACTTTCTAAAACAGGTGGGCCCCCTTAATCAAAGAGTAGGTGGGTAATACATACTTTCTAAAACAGGTGGGCCCCCTTAATCAAAGAGTAGGTGGGTAATACATACTTTCCAAAACAGGTGGGCCCCCTTAATCAAAGAGTAGGTGGGTAATACATACTTTCTAAAACAGGTGGGCCCCCTTAATCAAAGAGTAGGTGGGTAATACATACTTTCTAAAACAGGTGGGCCCCCTTAATCAAAGAGTAGGTGGGTAATACATACTTTCTAAAACAGGTGGGCCCCCTTAATCAAAGAGTAGGTGGGTAATACATACTTTCTAAAACAGGTGGGCCCCCTTAATCAAAGAGTAGGTGGGTAATACATACTTTCTAAAACAGGTGGGCCCCTTAATCAAAGAGTAGGTGGGTAATACATACTTTCTAAAACAGGTGGGCCCCCTTAATCAAAGAGTAGGTGGGTAATACATACTTTCTAAAACAGGTGGGCCCCCTTAATCAAAGAGTAGGTGGGTAATACATACTTTCTAAAACAGGTGGGCCCCCTTAATCAAAGAGTAGGTGGGTAATACATACTTTCTAAAACAGGTGGGCCCCCTTAATCAAAGAGTAGGTGGGTAATACATACTTTCTAAAACAGGTGGGCCCCCTTAATCAAAGAGTAGGTGGGTAATACATACTTTCTAAAACAGGTGGGCCCCCTTAATCAAAGAGTAGGTGGGTAATACATACTTTCTAGTCAGTTGACAATGTAATATTCTTTCGGACGAAACAAGGAGAAACTCGTTACCAATAATTTATTTCTGATTCCCTCGCTGTTTCATCTTCATTTATAGTCTCCATTGTTTAGCACCGACGACATGTTTAAAAATAGCAAGGCCTTCCCGAGGGTTAAGTGCCCCATTAATTACACCTTCCATTCGTCTATAAATTAGGTTACCATAGCGCAGTTGGAATATATGTATACTGTACATGCTCAGATTAATATGCAGGATTCGAAACTGCATAATACATCGTAGGCTTGTGCATAATTATGTAACTGTCTTGATAACGTAATGCATAGATGCGCGGAATTTCGGTGTAAGTATCCTAGGTTCGAATCCTTGGAGTGCCACATGAATTTGTTGATTTCATTAATTGAATTTATAAGTAAAGTTAGTTGGTGTAAAAATATGAAATGATGATAAGGGCACGAATCAGGGTTACCAGATCAAATGACATACAATGCTTCTAAATCTGTTTTCAAAAGTCGCTAAATTGTCGCTAGGTAGTAATTAAGTGTCCATGGTCGCTAGAATAATAACTCAATCTTTAGGATATAGTTCTAAAACTGTTTAAATCACTAGAATATCGCTATGAACGTTATGCACATTAGATGTAAACCAATGCCGCTAGATCGAACACTGGCACGAATTGAGATAGCATCGTACTTTTGTAATACTGAACTAATTGGACCAGTAACGTACGAGTAACCATGGCCATTTAGAAGCCCTAGTACAAATTGGACCTGCCTCGTACATTTCATCTATTTTATCTACAATAAAACTCGAGGAAAAACAACATTTACACTAACGCTCTAAACATTCTGGAAGTGGGTCGAAATCTTGTGATAATACCTCACAGATGTATGTTTCACTCGATTCATTCCGTTCACATAAGATTATATACAGCTCACCAGTGTAAGGATTGTTGTCGTCATCGAGTGTACAGTCCCTCATTAGTATTCGTGGTCCTCACTTATTTCTACTTATGGAAGTCTATCACATGACCAATAATATGGAAATAATTGCCTATACACCAACCACAGCATATATATAAAGGTATAAACTATTAAATGAAGAGCAAGTGCCAATACAACATTACACCAGATAGTATTAATAACTTAACGAGGGATGGGCGTATTTATTTGATTATTTGTATATATTTGGATCATTAGTTTAGTGTCCACCCTAGACCTCAACTTAATAAACCCCCCCCCCGCACCCAAGACCCTTCCTCTTGATAAATTACAGGCTCGCTATCGCTCGCCGGGTAAAAATCAACACCTACAATACACAGTCTAAATATATTGACACATACATGATGCGAAAGGACTTAATTTAAAATTGCCCAAATAATGAGCCGAACCGCCTAAATTCTCAAAACAAATGGATCTAAACATGAGGAAGAAGGGGGCCAGAAAAACGACCCATCTCCTCATAAAGATATACATAAGATGTCCAAGAATCTTTTATAAGTGACTGTACATGAATGAGGATAAATACACTTTTATCCGCAATTATATCAGTGTGGTGTTGTTTTACTTTTAGTTGAGCTTCTGTAACGATAATAATTGCGATATTAAACTTAGAAACATCATTCGTATTCAACGTATCTTCTGAAGAATACTGGTTCTAGCCCTACCCAGAAATGCAAATGTCTGGGTGGATTCTTTATTTTTGGAGTTTTATGATTAAGATGGTTCACTTTTTGGTGATTTTTTTTTCATGTGTTTAATATTTGTTTAGTTTCCTCCCTAAACCTCCACCAAACTTAAAAGAACAGCCACAGGATCCCCTTTCTAGATATATTTGTACATTTTGTGGTAGAAAAAAGTCCCGTTCTCCTAAATAATACAGTCGCTATCACTCGCCAGTAAAACATCAACACCTAAATGACACAAAAGTCTTAAAATTGACACAACCAAAAAGGGGCGAAAGGTCTTAAAACTGTGAAACTAATGGGACGAACATCTTAAAATCTGAAAATAATAGGAGCTAAGCATGAAGGAGAAGGGGGACCAGAAAAGCGACCCATCTCTCAATAATAACGGTGGAAAGTGTACTGTATTCAAACATACACATTGTGTTTTCATCTGGGTGTATTATACAGAGTGGCCGTGAAGCATTTTCCATACGGAATTCATATGTATTTTACACATGGGAAGAAGCCGTTGCATACATTTAAATATATTATAAAGCATATGGGCAGAATGCTTCACAATAACTCTGTGTATTAGCTATGATAATAATGCAAACAAAGATACTATGAATACATAATGCCTATTCTCTTAAGCATATACATAGACCCATTATCATTGAGTACATGCTGAAGTGTGAGGAAGTGTGAGAGAAATGATGCAAGGGAGGATGAAATACGGTATTCTGATCATGAAGAGGAAACAATCAACTAGTGGTATAAACCTCTCTCTCTCACTCGCTATTGATTTTGTTCTCTCGCTCTCGCTCCCACTCTCTTTCTCTCGCTCTCTCTCTTTCTCTCTCTCTCTCTCTCTCCCTCTCTCTCTCTCTCTACTGAATGAATTTGACAACCCGCCGCGGCTTCAAGTCACAACCCCAAACCCATCCTCACCAATAAGAAAAACAAATCCAGCGCATGCTGAGAGAAATGATATAAACATAATATCCATAAATGCCTGCTCAATAAGAAACAAAATAGACGAACTCAAATGTCTGTTATTAAATGAGAAAGTTGACGTTATTTGTATAACGGAAACACATCTGAACCTTAAAAATAAAGATCTACTTCATGAATATCACATAGAGCCATATAAAAAATTTCATAAAGACCGTAACAATGGAAAACAAAGAGGGGGGGTTGCAATGTACGTTGCAACCTACTTAAACCCAGTCGAGGTGACTCTCCCCGAAAGTAATGCAGAAATAGTGTGCGTCAAAATAAATAAAAAAAACATGAACTTAAATATCACTACAGCGTACCGACCACCGAGACTAACTGTTGCCGATGACACAATTTTTTATGAAATACTAGAGAAAACCCTTAATTCCGACGAAACAGTTTTACTAGGTGACTATAACCTCCCCCTAATTGACTGGAATACCCTGACCGGAAAAAATGCTGAGTCACGCCTAATGACAAGCTTCATCCAGGACAATTTTTTGACTCAACACGTAAAACAGCCGACGCGAGACAGGAATATACAGTATTAGACCTCGTAATCACTACCCAAGAAAATTTATTATCAAACCTGGATGTAGGTGAACATCTGGCAACGTCCGATCATAAAATCTTAAGAATCAACGTTATAAGCAAATATTCCTCAGTAAAAACAACAGGAATGGTTTCGGACTTCAAAAACGCAAATTATGACGGACTTAAGGAATCGTTATCAAACATACACTCAAACCTCATAAATATAAACAAAGTAAATGAACTATGGGGACATTTTAAGTCTACAATTACAGAAGCGCACAAACAATTTGTACCCATGAAACCAAAACGTAATACGAAATCAAGTATGCCCCCTTGGTACAGTAGAGACATTGGCAAGGCAATAAGGAAAAGGAATCAACTCCACAAACTTGTAAAAAATAACACAAACACTGAAGTAATTAAAAACTTGTACAAAAATAGTAGAAGGGAAGTGAAAAAAATAATTAGGGCGAACAAACAAAATTACGAAATGACTATTGCCAGAGAAAGTGCCACAAACCCCAACAAATTCTACAGTTACGTAAACAAAAATAAACAGATCAAAAGCGGAATCGGACCGCTAATAGAAGATGGCCAGACAATAACAGGTGACACAAACACGGCAAATCTGCTCAACAAATATTTTGGCTCAGTTTTCACAGAAGAAATTATCGATCATACCCTTGAAAATAACACCTCAACTCATGTGATAGGTGATTTCACCATCAGTGTTACCGAAGTACAAAGCAAATTGAGTAATTTAAATGTAAATAAGACCCCGGGACCCGACATGCTCCACCCGAAAATAATTAAGAATGTCAAGGACGAAATAGCAAAACCCCTGACACAACTATTTAACTTATCACTACTACAGGGGATTGTACCGAGTGATTGGAAAGATGCGAACATTACGCCGATATACAAGAAGGGTAGCAAGGCCAAAGCGAGTAATTACAGACCAATTAGCCTAACTTCAATTGTAGGAAAAATCATGGAAAAAATCATTAGAGATAAGATAGTAGATTACCTCGAATCAAACAACCTAATCAAAAATAGTCAACACGGCTTTAGATCAAATAAGTCATGCCTAACAAATTTGATTGAATTTTATAACAAACTATTCACATATAACGACATGACGAAATCACTAGATATAATCTTCTTGGACTTTCAAAAAGCTTTCGACAAGGTGCCTCACCGAAAACTATTGGCTAAACTGGAGAGGATAGGTATCAAAGGTGAAATTCATTCTTGGATAAAAAATTGGCTTACAGACAGAAGACAGAGAGTGGTGATAAATGGAGTGGAATCGGAGTGGGAGCCTGTCACTAGTGGAGTTCCACAGGGTTCAGTCCTTGGACTGGTCCTGTTTCTCATTTACATTAACGATATCGATGTAGGGGTAAACAACACCATTTCCAAATTCGCCGACGATACAAAAATAGGAAATACAGTCCTGAACGAAGATGATAGAAATGCGTTGCAATCTGATTTAAACAAGATATCAGAGTGGTCGAAAAAATGGCAGATGCCCTTCAATGTCGATAAATGTCAGGTGCTGCAGGTTGGTAGCAGAAATATGAAATACAAATACGAAATGAATGGCAAACAAATAAAAACCGCAACGGTAGTAAAAGACCTAGGGGTACTAATATCTGAAAACCTAAAAACTTCCGACCAATGTATAGCAGCTGCAAATAAGGCAAACATAGCATTGGGCTTTATTAAACGAAAATTTACATATAAACATGAAAACGTAATAGTGCCACTGTTCAAAAGTATGGTGAGGCCCCACCTTGAATATGGTGTGCAGTTCTGGTCACCTTATCTGATCAAGGACATTGTAAGACTCGAGTCAGTACAGCGTAGAGCGACGAAGATGATACCCTCATTAAGAAATAAACCATATGAAGAAAGACTTAAACGATTGAACCTGTTCTCATTAAAAAAGAGGAGGTTGAGGGGTCAGCTTATTGAGTGCTTTAAGATACTAAAAGGTTTCGACAAAGTCGATGTAAATGCACTATTCACATTAAACATTACTAATCAAACTCGCGGAAATGGAATGAAATTAAAAACCAAAAAGGCAAACCTAGATGTCACAAAGAGTTTCTTCACCTACAGTGTGGCGACAGAGTGGAATAAACTACCAGCGAGAGTGGTGGAGAGCGACACAATAAACGCTTTCAAGGGAAGGCTTGACCTCTATCTGCAGAGGGCTGTGGTGATATGAAAAAAAAAAAAAAAATTATGTATATGTATGTGTGTGCACTGTACAGTATGTATATATATACTGTATATATATATATGTATGTGTGTATGTATGTATGTGTATATGTGTGTGTATGTGTGTACCGGTGTATATATGTGTATGTATGTATGTATGTGTATATGTATGTATATGTGTATATATGTATGTATATGTATGTATGTGTATATGTATATATATGTATATGTATGTGTATGTGTATATGTATGTATGTGTATGTGTGTATGTGTATATATGCATATATGCATATATAGTTTGTAAGGCCAGACTGCCTAGTAAGGACCTTGAGGTCTGTGTGGTCTGTGTATCTATGTAGCTCTATGTAGCTCTCTCATACCAATCTCCTTTTCCTCCCATTGTTTTATTTCTCACTTTCCTTTCTTCAATCCATGTCTTCACTCCTCCCAGACGTCCACCTTAATTGTCTGTCAGTCTTTTAATACCAGTGAGATTATTCCTTTGATGCGGGCGTAATATAGTTACCACACTAGGCTCGAGTATTAATGATTACTATACATTGATCGGTTTATGTAAACAATGGTCACATTCCTTAAGAGTTCCCCCGGCGGACTGCGGGGAGACTCTTAAGAGCAGAGCTTTTGAACGCGTACCAAAACCGCGCGTTTATAGCCAGGCGGCTGAAAATTGGTGTGGGTATAGTACTACATGTCAACTCTCGACACCACCCCGCCAAACGCTCGCCCCGCACTCGTGCAAGCACCACCGCGCCAGTAACCATGCACTAGTCATGGAGCCCACACCGTCCCTCACGCTCGCTCCCTGATGACACAACCAGCCCTCCTTCTGGTGGTGTTAGCCGCCGTGGAAGGCAGAAGGTGGCTGCTAAAGACCCTAGCTACCAGTACGACACGCCCTACAGCTCGGAGGACGAAACACCTGCACCCAAAGCACGAAAAACACGTGCAAGCACGAGAAAGGTACAGAGGTCATTGGTGTTTCGGGACACTGCCACCACGACCCCGGCCACTGCAACAACCACTACCACCACCACTGCCACCACTGCCACCCCTGCCACCCCTGCCACCGGTACCAGCGACGGAGGAGGCCGCCCTAGGGCTGCAGAACCTGCGGGGGCAGGAAAAATTAAAGGCACGGGCGTAGGGAAGAGAACCCGTACGCCAGCCACAGTGCCCCTACCACCACCACCACCACCACCAGCCGCCCCTGGCCCGGCTGCCCCTGCCGCCCCTGCTGCCCCTGCCACCCCTGCCACCGGTACCAGCGACGCAGGAGGCCACCCTAGGGCTGCAGAACCTGCGGGGGCAGGAAAAATTAAAGGCACGGGCGTAGGGAAGAGAACCCGTACGCCAGCCACAGTGCCCCTACCACCACCACCACCACCACCAGCCGCCCCTGGCCCGGCTGCCCCTGCCGCCCCTGCTGCCCTTGCCGCCCCTGCTGCCCCTGCCGCCCCTGCTCAAGGAACAGGGAAGGGGAAGGGGAAGGGGAAAGGGAGAGGGAAAGCGACTGCTGGCCCTGCTGGCCCTGGTGTCCCTGCCGGCCCTGCTGCCCCTGTTGCCCCTGCTGCCCCTGTTGCCCCTGCTGCCCCTGCCGCCCATGCCGCCCCTGCCCAAGGAACAGAGAGAAGGGCGACAGGCACCACCATCATCTTGCCATCAAGGCCACGCACCACTGCTGCCCCTGCCGCCGCCCCTGCCGCCGCCCCTGCCACCGCCTCTGCTGTCCCTGTCCATAAGACTCCCGCACGTGCAAAAGTGACCCGGAAAACTCTGACACCATCAAAGTATGCCGCCCTGCTGTTTGATGGTGATTCGCAGGACATTGGCAGCCCAGGTTTCGACGACGAAGCCCTAGCACGGGACCAAGGGTGGGGGGATTTGGGAGTGGACAGTGGGAGTGAGTCCGACGTCGGTGACGAAAATGAGGAAGGGCATCGTCTGTCAAGTGAAGAGGAGGGTGATGATGATGAAGTGCTGTATCGCGACCATGGAAGCGATATTTCAGACGATGAAGCAGACGCAGACGACATTCCGATCCCTGAGCTGCCTTCGTTCGATTGGTCTGACGGGGTCAATTTTGTACCTGACGTGCCCCAGTTCAATCCTTGGACGTCAGGAACAACTGACGACTGGCCCTGTGACGATCAAGCGAACGAAAGCGACTTCTTCCTCGCTTTTTTCGACATGGAGGTAATGACGTACATCGTTGCCCAAACAAACGCCTACTACAGGTGGGTGTTTGGCAGATTGGACGTCCTTTCTCCAAAAGCGAGAATACGAGGCTGGGTGGATACGACTGTGGAAGAATTTATGACGTTCTTTGCCTTGTTGTTCCTCATGCCTCTGATCAAGAAGCATGTGTTGCAACACTATTGGAAGCACGACCCTCTCATCGCCACCCCAACTTTCAATAAGTTCATGACTCGTGACAGATTTTTGTTGCTGCTAAGATTTATGCACTTTGCAGACAACGAAAATCCTAACAGGATTGACAGGATATGGAAAGTTCGGGATGTGTTCACCATGTTGTTGGAGAGGTATTGGAAATACTTTTACCCCTTCCTCAATTTGGTGATTGATGAGTCGCTCGTGCTCTTCAAAGGACGTCTTGTTTTCAAGCAGTATATCCCCTTGAAAAGGCATAGGTTCGGAATCAAGCTCTTCGTTTTGTGTGACTGCGAAACTGGAATAGTGCTTGACATGATCGTGTACACAGGCACTGACATTGACATACCGAAAGCCGCTGCCAATGACCCCATGGGCATGTCAGGTGCCATCGTCAGGAAAATGTTGGCACCTTACCTGGGCAAAGGCCACATCATCTACACTGACAACTGGTATACTTCTCCTGCTCTCTGCCAGTTTCTTCATGACAACCAAACGGGGTCATGTGGGATTGCCAGAAAGACAAGAAAGTTTATGCCAAAGTTCACAGGTAATGTCATTCCTCTCACAGATGCCTCCTCCAGTGACACACCTTCAGAAGACGACCTGGCCCAGGAACACCGCGAGAGGCATGTGCGAAGAAGGCGACGAAAAGGGCAGAAATACAAGCAGCTCGAGAAGTGTGGGAAACTGATAGCCCTGAAGTGGAAGGATAAGCGAGACGTCCACCTGCTTTCCACCGTCCACACAGGTGCCCAGATGGATTCTGGCAAAATCCACTACCGAACCAGGAAGACAATCTACAAGCCCGACATGGTAGTGGACTACACTAAGAACATGCGCTTGGTGGACAAGTCTGACTGTCAGCTGTCAGGCGTTGAGTGTCTGAGGAAGACTGTGAAGTGGTATCACAAGCTCTTCCTCCACCTAGTTGATGTAACGATGCTGAACCCCTACAACTTGTGGTTGGTGAAAAAGGATATGGCCCCAAACCAGAAGCTGAAATTCCGGGAGTTCGTGTACAACGTCTCATACCCACTCCTGGAGAAGTATGGCACCACCACTCACAGACGTACGGCATGGCGTGGGGATCACGTTCCTGACCGCATCCAGCTGGGTGTCGAAAGACACTACCCCATCAACACTGAGATGCTTGGCACTCGTCACAAGCAGGCGCAGTGCACCGTCTGCAGCTCCAGTGTCAGGAAACCCCATGTCACCAAAAGAGTCACCTCAATGTGCGCCGAGTGCAAAGTTCCACTCTGCCTGGGTGACTGCTTCAGGGACTACCACACCTTCAAGAATTATTGAGTGTCGCCCTGCCCTGGCCTGCCCTGGACTCGCCCCGTGCCCTGCCCTGGACTCGCCCCCTGCCCCGCCCTGTCCTGGACTCGCGCCCTACCTTACCTGACCTGACCTAATTGATCACGCTACCTCATAATGTAACATATATTATATAATGTATAAGTTCCAAAGATGTCCCTGTGATATAGCTTTTACATTATATAATTGTATGTTTCATTATTTAGTTTATAAGTTTCTAAGATTTACATGTAATATGCCTTATTTTTTTAGTATATCAATATATATGTTTGTTATTAGCCAAAGTAATGTGTATATAATTATTTTCTTACCTCAAATGAATTGTACAAAAATAAATATGTTTCAATAAATCCTGTCAAACCTACTAAGATAATAAAAAAAAAAAAAAAAAAAAAAAAAAAACAAGGTCATGTCATTGTATTCTTACAATATGATATATTCTATGAATATTTCATATTGTTTGAATACAATGGCATGATCTTGTAAAACAACAAATTTATCAAAAAATGTCTAGACAATATAAAATCTTCCCCATAACCCCCTCCTGGATTCGATCACACAACCCTACCACACTTTGAGTTTTCCAGTCCGCGACCTTACCAACCATGCCACAGGAGCTCATACCAAATATCACTCAAAACTTCGTATCTACAATCGAAATGACAATATACAAAAAAAAATGAATTATCCCACCAATTTACGTTTGTAAATTGATGGGATTATCAATTATATCATGCCAAGGTTTATAAAAGTTTGTCTCTGTCAAGAATTAGTTATTATATAACTTTGTTCTGTCAAAAATTGCCCAAACACTCAGCAAAATTGCCCCTCTCAGTGCGACTCCACTCATTTTCACACGGTCAAGCGGTGACCCTTGCCGCTCCTTTATGCCCCAGCTACACCAGCAACAGCAGCTCTGTCTGGGAACAACATTGGTATAAATACAATAATGGATAAAATACTCTTCACAAATACATTTGTATTGTATAATATTGTAAATAAAAAAGAATAATAACTGTGTGGGTGTCGAAAATTGCTCAACCAGCTTTCTTATGTCTCGCCTACGCGCATATATTGGATTATACATAGTCATGACTGTCATACAAATAATTGCAGTAGGTCTCGAATATACATTTAGATTGCATATTACTTGGAAATAAATAAGTAAACGTTTCTCTGGTGGCAATCTACCCTTTCGCAAGTGTAAGGAGACACCATTCTATATTTAGCCCTTTATCACAAAAGGCAATCTGCCTGTGTTTACTCACCACCGTCGCTGGTGGTCTATAATATAGTACTTTATTTACAGTCAATGGCCTACATGTTTCTGTGGTACTTCACATGTGTCTAAAATGCAATGTCTGCTTGCATAAAAATGCAATTCTGAAGTCCATTTATACGTACGACATACGCATGTCTCAGTTTCTATTTCTCTCTCTCCATTCCTGACTCATGTTATTGTAGACCTGTTGGTGGCAACGAACACCAGACATCTGGTAGACATAAGGTTCAAAATACCAAGACATCAATACGCCTCGGGCGCCTCCACAATTATCACAAAGCTGGTTATCTATCTAGAGATCTGCCTGACTTCCATCTCTCCACGACTCACTCACTCACTCACTGCACCCCTGCATGACTCCCTCCCACCCACTCCCAACCCACCCTTTCAGGCTTCCGTCTACTAGAAACACATTCACAATTTGTGTAAATATCGCATCAATTGGGCTATATGCGGTATATTCCTTGTTATATGGGACGCCTACATACGTACACGTCTTTATTATAGCATGACAGTGCTCTAAATACAAGATTTATGTGATATTTATGGCGTAATACACCCTCTCCCCCTTTCATTCCCAGCACAACTCACTCACACCTTGGTTCACGCATAGAAACTCATTGATAATGTGTGTAAATATCGCATGAATTGGTCTATATGCGGTATATATTTTGATTTATGGCACGTATACATACGTACAAGTCTGTATTATAGCATGACAGTGCTCTACGTACAAGATATATGTGATATGTATGGCGTAAACCACACTCTCAGCTCATAAATTGCCGCCAAACCTCCAACACATCTTCATTCCCGCCTAAAAATTATCTTATAATTCCCTTATATATTGCAATTTTTGGTCACTATAAGTCATATTCATTGTTATATGGGTGGCCTACACACGTATACATACTCTACATAGCCTAAAAGGGCTCAAAAAAGGAGATATACGTGATAATACGCGGTAACCCACCCCCTCCTCCCTCTCCTTCTATCCCCTGGGCGCGTGAAAATTCGGCAGGGAAATCTCGCCGCTCGATGAAAATCTAGCCGCGCGGTGCCATTCGCTCCACATTTTTCAACTACGGACCGTTCCCCCACCCCCCACCAGACATTTTTTGGGGGGTCAAATATATATGGGCCGATGCACGCAAACATTCTCTACACGATGATGTACTTTTTATCGAAATTGGCAATAGGTCCCAAAATCATCATAGGTGCGCACAGTCTTACCCTGTAGAAAACCCCCTGTGCGCCGCGGAGAGGTTAACCTGACAAGCGCGATATAGACCTAGGTGCTAGGGTAGTTATTTGTGCATTTCTAGCCCTGGATTCTGACAGAATTCGTTATATTTACAATATAAAGCATTATTTGTTTTCGGTATGCTTTTATTTTACATATATGATGTATATATGAACCTTCAAGAGTGCTAAAATAAGTGGGAAAAGCATTTGGGTGGTGAAAAACGAAGATATTGGCCACCCGGTCATAATCTCAGGCGAGAGAGAGCCACAGGCAGCCCTCCCCTCTCGCTGTCTGGGAGTCAACTGAGACGAGCGGGGCGGTGTGTGCCGGTGTCTGGGTGTTGCATAACGATCTTTTATGCAACCCACTTGTGCTACATTATCGCGGGAGAGAAAAATAACCGATAAATGATGATAATAAGAGGATTAATAGGTGATAATTGAGGAGGGGGGGGAGGGGAGAATAAGGTGGGGAAGGAGGGGAGGGGGAGGGGTGAGAAACACATGGATGAGTACTAGAGGGGAATGATCTCACCTAGAGACAAAATCCTTTGTTTTGATAGGCCCTTTTTTTTTTGGAAGGCTTTTTTTATGGTCTTGCTTCCGTGAGGCCTATCGCGTTCCCTATAGGAAGCCTTCCATGAGGCCTATCGCGCTTGCCGGGTTAAGGGAGTCCACCTCGCTTTTTTTCTCATTCTCTCCCTCTCTCTTTGGCTTGTATCCATTCGGCTCCATTCAGCATACTGTTTTAAGACGTTTACCCCCATCCAGGTGTCAATATTTTCCTGGCGAGCGGTAGCGAGCCAGCATATATATACTGTATATCTTAGTTATGACAGCAAGCTAAATTTGTACATTTTTTAATAGAAAGATTTCTCCGGCGAAGCCGGATTCCTTCATACAATGCTGGCTCGCTATCGCTCGCCAGGAAGAAATCGACACCTGGATGGGGATAAACGTCTAAAAACAGTTGGCTGAATGGGGCCGAATCGATACAAGCCAGGGAAAGAGAGAGAAAGAGAGAAAGATAAACAAAATCCTGTGACCCCCCTTAAGTACAGTTGCCGAGACATGAACCTGGGATAAATACTCTCACTCTTTCCAAACCTATCCAGCCACACCTCAACACTTACCCAAAACTCCTGGACACTTTAAATGCCCTGTTCATGCCCATTTGTTTTTTTAGAGTGTGGTTTCCATACAGATTATTATAATTATTATTTGAAATGCGAGATATACAGAAGGACGGAGCAAAGAAGGATATAGGAAACAATAAGAAAGAAGAAAAGATGAGAAAAAGAAAACTGGGAAGTCAACAAGAACGGGAAAACGAAATCAAGAAAGAAAGAAGGAAAGAAGAGCGGGTAAAATGGGAAACCCACAAGAGAGGGAAGAAGCAACCGAAGACAGATAAATAAGAATAAACGCCATTCAAGTAATACCATCACCACCTGAAGAAATACAAAGTCAACACCCCAAAACCGAGATGCACTACCAGAAGAAGAAGACACTCCGCAGCCCCGAGGAACAAACAAGAAGAAGCGAGCTTCACCTGGCCTCAGCCCGGGTGCTCGCCAAATTTGAAAGAGAGCGCCCAAACTCTTCTCTCTCCCAGCGCAACCACCCAGGCCGTGCCCGTGCTGCGAGGGTCAACCTCAAGACCTGTGAATAGACAACCAAACCCCCATGCCCTTCTTGCCTCTAGATACCTCGCCCCTGACAACGATGCTGAATGCGTGACTAGGTGAGCAAAACCAGAAGAGAGCAGACAGGGTGGGATCGGAGTAGCTGGCTGCCAATCTCAAGGTGCTACGTGATTTTCCAGAACACTGGTCAGTGCAATTTAACATCATCTAGCCCTATCCAATCTCCTTATCTAAATCCATCTGCAAGTACACTGGTCAGTGTGGAGAGATATACAGACTTTGAGCTTTCTGGACTGTCCCTCTAGCCCAAGGATGACAAGGAAAAATTATATAGTAACCACATTTGCCTGAACACTGGTCAGTGCAACTTTAGTTACCATACAGATCCTGGGTATTGACCTACTGCCAGAACACTGGTCCGAGCAGTCAGTTGATTCCCAGCCCTGAGCTCTAGCTTGCTACCAGAACACTAGTCTGTGTAGCCTGTTATAACTCAGACCTGGGTATTGACCCTCTGCCTGAACACAGGTCCGTGCAGTTGGTTAGTTCCAGCCTTGGGTAGAGGTTTGTTGCCAGAACACTATTTAGTATGACAGCCTAGACTCGAGCAGGGAATTGCTAAGTTTCCAGAACACTGGTCCGTGATTCTATGCAAGTTATCTGGCCCTCCGGACCTATCCCCCGGATAGCAAGGAGTCCAGTGTGTGTCGAGACCTGCTGGAGGCGTTGCCGGAGGACCACTACCAACCCTGCCATGGAGCCTGACAAAGGACGCTGTCGGAGGACCACTACCGACCCTGACGTTGAAGCCACTACAAAGGCGAGCCCAGAGACGATCCATACATGCTGGACCACGACTCAAGAACGAGCATTTAGCTTTGGTGAAGGCTGTATAACAGACCTCCCTTCTCACTCGATAGGCCTCTAAAGTTGAGGATACAAACCACACATACTATTGTTGTAAGGCGAAATATATTATACATGGACTCCTCATGAGACAATTAATGATATCTTATCCTACAGCCCTACACGCCCACCAAGTGATACACGTAAACTCAACCCCAGTCACACCTATCTTTTCTGCATCCCTGTGACAAAGTGCTACTTGATTTATTGTGTTATATATTCCATTCCTGGTAACTCGCTCTAGTAGTGCTTTCGTGACCTGTTGTATCTATGTGCCAAGACTCCTAAGTGCGTTATTTTTGGATTCATATAAACCTGTGATTAACTACAATACTTGAAGGACCCTCAGTGCATTACTTGTGTATTATTGTATACTATTAATGTTGCTTTAAAAGAGCCTAAGCCCCGTCTTAATATTTTTGCAATTCATCTCAGTTACGGGTTACATATTTACATGTCCATGTTGTATGTATTATGTTTATGTCGTTCGGTGTGTGAATAATTAGCCAAATAAGCCATATCATATTTGTTACTTATACTGAATATAATAACTATAAATGTCCTTTCGTGTTGTCCTTATACCTCTGCATGTTTGTATGTATGTTTATATGTAAATTCATTTCCTGCCCAGTTGAGATTGAGTCCATGAAATAGCCAGTCAAACCCAGTAAAAATCCTGGTATAACATTATTATTATTATTTTATTTATATACTTTTTTTTATATAACATGTGGCTGTATAGCATGACCTGTGGGAATTATCTGAACACAGGCTATCTAAGTTCAGCATCCGAGAGCGCATTTTAAGTTTATTATGGCTGACATTAGACGGTTTTATTCAGTTTGAGAAGGCCCTGGGGAATCAAGAGTCTAGTCTATCTCAATTATCTCTGACTCCCATCAATATTCCCTAATCTGAAAAAATTGGCTACTATAGTCCGACCAGCCTATGAAGGCACATTCGGTGGGGCATTTAACCCTTTAGAGTGGTGCCACATTTCCAAATGGCCATTAATGAGATATCCCTATCTGTTTGTGTGTGTATTCACCTATTAATGAGATATCCCTATCTGTTTGTGTGTGTATTCACCTATTAATGAGATATCCCTATCTGTTTGTGTGTGTATTCACCTATTAATGAGATATCCCTATCTGTTTGTGTGTGTATTCACCTATTAATGGGATATCCCTATCTGTTTGTGTGTGTATTCACCTATTAATGAGATATCCCTATCTGTTTGTGTGTGTATTCACCTATTAATGAGATATCCCTATCTGTTTGTGTGTGTATTCACCTATAAATGAGATATCCCTATCTGTTTGTGTGTGTATTCACCTATTTGTAGCTTACAGGAATTGAGTTGTGCTCATGTTGTCCTGTCTTGGTTTCTATTGACTATCCAGTTTACTTTTAAAGTTGTGGATTTTTCTTGCTTCTACAAACTCTGCACTTAACCCACTGAGCCCCAGCTAGTTTAGAATATATGTACCACCAGGGACCGGCAGGTTTTGAAGAAAAACAAAATCCAGGAACAATTGGGAATGGGTTAGGAATGAAGGAAAACCAACAAAAAACCGATCCCCTAGGTCATTAAGGGGTGCTACGGTGCGCCCGAAAGTCGGATTTGCAAGAGGGGAAAATTGAAGGCAAAAACACTCAAAAACAGGTTTTTGCGTGCTCACGAGCACGCGGTTGGACTTTGAGACTTTTCAACCATCGGCATGGTTGCGTGGGATACTTACACAGATCCCATACAAATCTGAGCACTCTAGGTGCCATAGGACCAGAGTAATTAACAGTGACGACACGCTGTCGTCGCTGGGGTTTAGCGTTTCATACATTGCCGACGACAACGTGTCGTCGCTGGGGTTCAGTGGGTTAAGTTATTTCACCTATCTATCGTTCTAAACTTTTTTACATTGGACTTGCACCTCTCCTTTCTAATTTTATGCATATGTCCTCTGGTTTTTCCATCGTCCAGCCTAACAAAATCCTCCTTGGTGATGGGCTGGTCTATCAGAGTGAGAGTTGAGCATTCTCTGTCATACCCATAGCTTACACTGACTGTTCCTTTCGCTTATATATTTTCTAGATCTCAAGCGGTGGCGTCTCTTCCGTGGATTGATCTCTTTTCAGCCAACCTAGAGGCTGGCAGACTGGGAGCCAAAGCGTCACACTTTTCCTTTGCCCCTAAACTTTCCCTTCATAATTGTTAAGGGGCACAGGGCCCTGGGTGGGGCTTTGGTGTCCCGGGCATTTCTGCACCCTCCTCAGCCCCTCGCCTGGTAGCGGCTTCGGTCACCAAGGCTTTTTTAGAGGTAAAGCTGGGAGGTTCTGTGAGGGTGCTTGGTTAAGGTCTTGAACTTGCTTGGGGCCTTGGGGCTGCTCGCCCAGACAGCCTGGGGAACAGCAACAACAACAACAACAACAACAAAATCCATCTTTACTATCTTACTATTAGACAAATTTATATTATTTTTGCTAATGTTTGTTCTTCATTTTCATTGAATTATTTCTGACAATGAAACTCCCCAACAAGAACGCTTTCATTCTACTACTACTACTACTACTACTACTACTACTACTACTACTACTACTACTATTTGTTTTTCGTTTGGCATTATCTGTAGTGTTTCCTCTGGGTTGTCGCAGCGGATTTACTTATCCTATTATAATGTGATGCGTTTGGGGGTTCATTAATTAAGCTGTCTTTGTTAATTTATGAAAGGAGAGAGAGAGAGAGAGAGAGAGAGAGAGAGAGAGAGAGAGAGAGAGAGAGAGAGAGAAAATGTGTGTGGGTTCCGACGTTACGATTGGCGCAGCCATTATTATCAAGGAGAAGTGAAGTTAGAAGGTGATAAGTCAAGAATATATAGGCGATACAAGATCAAGAGAGGGTTTATTGTGTGCTGGCTGTAATGACAGACAGACAGACAGACAAACCTTTATTTCGTAATATATACATTACAATATACAATACATATCTTTAAAAAGAAACATGTAATAGATTTACATATATTTACAGATATAATTAGACACACTGGCCACACAGACCCCACGACCAAAAATTAAAGGCCAAGAGTTAGTTCAAGATGATAATGGAATACCTGACATAAGGGAAATTGAACACAATATAGATGATTCCATAACATAGCATATCTAAAAAAGCTGAAAACCCAGTGTACAGAAGCAGTCATGTATTATTAGGCAACACTACAGGTTGTCGACGAGGCTCATGCTTTTGTACCCACCACAACCTAGATTTAATTACATCCAAATCATTGTCATATATAGTTATATTATATTTGTCATAAAATATTGTATGTAAATACGTACAGAAGAAACCTTTCTGTAAGTAAGTAAAATTTAAGCTAATTAATGAACTTCTTGAGGATGATATTATTTTATAAAAAACGAGCTTGGATAAGAGAAAGACAATGTTTAAACAATAATTGTTCACAAGTTTCTGCTGCTTCATGACTACTACTGTATTTAGGTACATTAATGACTACTACTGTATTTAGGTACATTAATGGCTACTACGGTATTTAGGTACATTAATGACTACTACTGTATTTAGGTACATTAATGACTACTACTGTATTTAGGTACATTAATGACTACTACTGTATTTAGGTACATTAATGACTACTACTGTATTTAGGTACATTAATGACTACTACTGTATTTAGGTACATTAATGACTACTACTGTATTTAGGTACATTAATGACTACTACTGTATTTAGGTACATTAATGACTACTACTGTATTTAGGTACATTAATGACTACTACTTTATTTTGGTACATTAATGACTACTACTGTATTTAGGTACATTAATGACTACTACTGTATTTAGGTACATTAATGACTACTACTGTATTTAGGTACATTAATGACTACTACTGTATTTAGGTACATTAATGACTACTACTGTATTTAGGTACATTAATGACTACTACTGTATTTAGGTACAGTAATGACTACTACTGTATTTAGGTACATTAATGACTACTACTGTATTTAGGTACATTAATGATACGTTTTAAAGCATTAGAGAAGGCGATTTCAAAAGTCTTAAAAATAGCACTCTTCTGAACATCTCTGTTCCACAAGCAGAGACCGTAATCAGGCCTGCAGTATGAACTAAAAAGGAAAATAAGTTCCTCCCTATCAACATGCTTGAAGTCTCTGATAATACTATTAAAACAAGAGTAGAATATTTTCAATCTCATTTCAACATCACTCGCATCACATAGATTATTCTGTATATAATGTCCCAAATATTTATAAGACTTGACAACATCAAAGACATCATTTGAAAGTTATATTAACAGTATTATCAATATGTTTACCAAATATCATACAATTACTTTTAGATATATTTATTTTTAATTTAGGCCTATATATTTTTAACTCTTCTTGTAATTTTACATATACCTTATGATATGGCAGTGATATTGTCGTGGAACAGGAACGCTGTAGTTCCAATAGGCCTAAGACTGTGGTCTTTCTTGGGTCAGTCTTGAGGGGGCCAAATATGGTGGCAGGTATATTTGGCTTCTTCCTGAGTGTCCCCACTATCGTCATATCCTTCTCCTTCAGAGCCCTGGCCAACCCAATGGAAGTGAACCAATTGTCTGTAGTTACTGTCCGGCCACTCCCGTAACAGTCTTCCAGCAGCTTCATAGTTAGGTAGTGACCTTGGTTTGTGCCCGCCACCACAGGTATTGAACCCTTGCCTAGGTAAGGATATGCGTTGAACATATATTATGTTCGGCATTAATGACTACTACTAATGTAATTGTAAGGATATGCGTTGAACATATAATATGTTCGGCAGTCGCAGGCGAGGACCAGCTTGATACCATATCTGTGAAGGGAAGAAACAAATTATAAATACTTCAAATTCCAGGTATGGTACGTCAATATATCGTGAAGGTAGGTAAGGTAAGTCATTAGTGAAAGTAGGTCAATAAATCGTGAAGGTAGGTAAGGTAAGTCATTAGTGAAAGTAGGTCAGGTAAGTCATGAGGCGAAGGCAGTAATCCGGTGGTCAGGTAAGTAAACATTTGTAAAGGTAAGTAATCATTGAAGGTACATCAATAAATAACATAAATGACATAAATATAATGGATTAAAACATAAATGAAAAAGGTAATGTATTATATAAGGTAAGTCTTTCATTCACTTTCACTTTCTTCCCCCACCCCCCAACTCTCGAAGTGTTACCACACTTCCCTTCACCCTTCCCGTTCATCTCCACTTTCACCCTAAACAAATATAAAGTATTCTTACTTAGCAGGTTTGTTGGGGATGTAGGTCTTGAAGATACAACGCCCTCGGAAGGCCAGGAGTTGCTCGTCGACGGTGACAGCCTCGCCCGGGATGTAGTGTTGCCTGCAGTGGGCTATCAAGCTGTCCCACAGCTCCCGAATGGCCGCGAAGCGATCAGCTGCTCTTCTCTCCACACGAGTTGCAGCGTCGTCAAACCTGATGCACCTCATCAGGAAACTGAAGCAGTCCTCCGACATGGCACATCTATATAAGGGACACCCTAGATCGCTGCTAAACATCTCCTCAGCAGAGATGTGGTTGTCCTTCTTAGCCCCGGAGATTATCAGAACCCAAATAAGTGCCTTGAGTTGTCAAACTAATGTCGCTGTAGGTATTGGTGGCCTTTTTCATTCTGTCCCTCACTTTTCTTATGAAGAAGTTTGTGTGTACACACACTTTAGCTAACATAGTAGCATAAAAAAAGAGAATGAAAATGTCAGGTATGGTGTTTGCATGAAAGGTGTGTGGTGTGGGGCCCTCCACTAATCCCAGAGAACTTCTCTTGCATTTGTGTCGGGTGTTTTGTGGGTTCTTGCTCCAGCTTGTCCCGTCAAGGGCATTAATCTTGTTTCTCAGGCCAGGAAAACAGTAAAGCGGATCAAATGGAGGGACTGTAGGGGCGGCAGGGTCTGCAACAGGGGCTGTGCCACCTGTAGGGGCTGCCGTGGGGACTGGCCGGTCTGGAGAGTCGTGGTTTCCAATGGGAACTGGTGTGCTTGCACGTGGTGAGTCTGGGGGTCTGGCAGGGGAGGGTGGGGTGGGTGGGTTTATCCCGGGGGAGGGTTGGGTTGGCCGGGAGGGGAGGGGAGGGAGGTCCCAGATTCTCGGCCCCATCGACCTCTTGTTCCGAGTCGTAATTTGGCCCGTACATCTCCTCTAGGCCTTCGTTAATCGGTTCTATGATTACATCTTCCCCACAGTCCACAACTTCAACAGTGTCATCTTCCTCATCTTCCAGTTGCTCGAGTAATGATGAGATTTGTTCCTCTGTAAGCGGGTTTGGTTGGGCCATGGCGGTCTGTTCAAAATCAAGAAAGTCGAGAAATAGGACAAATATTCATAAAAAATAGTAAATATGCTAAAATGTCTATCAATTGTGTTGGGCAAGCTAGGTAATATATCTCTCCATCATTGAAGCACTAGCAGGCATAAATCGGTACATAAACATAGGTGTTACAAACATGAAAATACAAAAACCCAAAACGGAAAAACGGACCTTGGAACCTGAATGGTGGGGTCAGAATGACCCAAGAGGTCTAGTAGAGCTAGAACGGCAAGAGCGAGCAAGGCGTACGTCTGCACTATGAGGCAGCAGGGTGTAGACTGCCTTTTGCTCACCCAACAGCGTCCCTGTCGGCCCGCGTCACGCCACTACATGCTAAAACTAGTTCCCGCGCGCTCTCTTGGGGTCACTGAGGACCCCACATGCCCCTTCTAGGGTACATAGCTCTAAGTTTATTGAAGTTTGCTTTCTTGAAATTAGGGACTTTTTCGATGCTACTATTTGGTTCGTTACTAGTAAACTTTAAAGTGAAAGTTATCATGCGATGGTCGCTGTTACTGACTTCATCACCAACATTCAAATTCTCTATTAATTTTTCTTTTGTTGCAAGTACAATGTCAAGAACGTTACTACAACGGGTCGGCATTCGAACAAATTGATAAAGCGAACTCTCTTGCAAGTTCGTATACAAGTCATGTCCGGAGTGTGAAGTAAGAGTATCGCCCCACTTGGTCACAGGTAAATTAAGGTCGCCAAAAATTACGGTATCATGTGAGTTACTTAGATCTGCAATTTGGTCGTAAATTTCTCGGTCAGTTTGCACTGATTGAGCTGGAGGTCTGTATATTAATGCAAGTATTATTTTTGTACCTTTACTATTCTTTATTAGCACAAAAGATGTGTCGACGTTCACAATTTGAGGTTTTGACAAGAGGGTAGGGTTAAGACTTTCTTTGATATAAAGTAAAACGCCACCTCCATTTCGATTTATTCGGCTTTTCTCAAACATTACATAACTGGGAAGTGAATACTCTGCTAAAAAGTCTCTATCTTCTGTATTGAGCCAAGATTCTGTTATGCCAAAAACATAATAATTTTCTGTAAACACTAGCTCCTCTAAATCTGAAAATTTATTGCGTATGCTACGAGCGTTTGCATAGAAAACCTTTAAATTTGTTATTTTAGAACTCACGGAACGCTCTTTAATAATATTTTTGGTTCTTGTCGGATCTACATTTATGTTCATGGCTGTCCTCGGTCTTCGCTGTCTTCGGTCCTTATCGCTGGTGGTCCTCGGTCGCCTCTGTTTTTTGCTTGGCGTTGGATGATTTATGTCACTGCTGCTTCTTCTCGGATGGCGTTATTTTATCCATGGCTGCAGACTGCTTCGTGTAGGAGACGACCCATGCGTGCTGAACCCACAGGGTTTAGATGAGTGCCATCCTTGCGGAACAGAGTAGGCTGGTTATAGAAATTGTCCCAGAGGTTGATGAATTCAACTTCTTCCTTCAGACACAAATATTTTAGTCGGCTATTTGTGCTGAAGGCCTTGTCGTAGAATTTGTCAGATGCGTCGATCTTGGGGAGAATGCCTGAGATGATGATATTCTTTGACTTGTTTTTGTAGTGCTGGATCAGCTTGCGATATTTCTCCATCAACTCTTCGGATCTTGTGCCCATGACGTCATTTGAACCAGCATGGATGACAAAAAGAGTATTTTCGTTTGCATCCTTTGTGGTATCTTCGAAGGCTTCCACAATGTCGTCCAGTCCAGCTCCTGGGATGCAAAATCTTTTTCGTCGATTTGGGACTCTGTCGCAGAACTCTTCGACCTGTCCTCGTAGGATGGAATCCCCAACGAGCCTGGTCTCTTCTGGTTTGTCTTCCATCTCTACCAAGATCTCAAATATGTTTGACATTGTGACTGGTAGAAGAGACCATTTCTGCGTTTGCCGTGCACTGTTCCTCACTGGTGTAAATCCGGAAACCTGTGGTGGCGAGACTCTGCGTACAGGTTGGGGAGAGAAATGGTTAGAACGGGGGCGAGGGGTTGGTACTGTTCGTGCTAGCAGGCTTCTTGCACGAGGAATGGGGGAGAGACTAAGGTGAACAGGGCGGCTGTCCTGGTTTGATGTCGGCTCAGGTTCGTCAGAAGCATCTGCTGCAGTGGCTACTGCAGGTGTTGGATTGTTAGCAGATGATGTTGGGGCGGGCAGTGGTGGATGCTGGAGTTGAAACAATATGAGTTAGTGATACTCCAACATTGAGTGTTACAAACTCTTGGAGTGATTCCAGCTTCCTGGTGAGGGCGTTGATCTTGTTGTGGGCTTCATCCAATTTTGCTGTCAAATCCTCTCGTTGCTGGCAGAGTCGGCAGACTTGTGGATCGGCAGAAGCAAACATGGAAGCACCAAACCTACCGGCGCAGTTCGTACAGGCACGAGGCATGGTGACGATCACTTTCTTCAGATCACTTCACTCACTTAAAAGCACTTAACACAGAGAGAGAGAGAGAGAGTAGTTAAAATACATATTTATGATCCACATCATCCATCGTGCATGGATGTGTATGTGTGTGTGTGTGTGTGTTGGGATTTGTGCTGATAGGTAAATATAGAATATGCAAAAAGTCAAGTGTCAAATGTAGTGACCCAGGGCAGGTAGGCCAGGTGTGGGTTAGTCTCTCTCTCTCTCTCATGAGGTCCTTCCTAATTTGAACAATATCACCTGGCAGTCATCACTGTATTAAAATAATTCATAATGAGAATTTAGTTAAATGAGAGAGAGAGAGAGAGAGATGGTGTAGTAGCCGTAAATACAATAGATAAAATCAATGCCTTTGGTCACCATTCTCCATGAAAATGAAAGTACCAAACCCTCATTTACAGTCACCTAGAATACCAACATTATCACAAGAAAAAATAATACAAGTAATCACACCAGAAGCTGAAGTACATAAACTTCTTAAAGATTTGGACCACAAGAAAGCAGTAGGCCCTGATGGAATTAGTGCACGCATTTTGAAAAAATTTGCAAAAGAATTATCTGCTCCACTCACCAAAAATCTTGAATAACTGTCTGATCCAACAGCAGTGGCCTGATATGTGGAAAGCTTGCAATGTGGTTCCTATATACAAAAAAGGTAACAAGAATGATATAGCAAATTACCGGCCAGTTTCATTGCTCTGTATAATTAGCAAAGTACTTGAAAACATCATTTCCTCACGCCTTACTGATCATTTAACCAAGAACCACCTACTAAGTGACAGACAGTATGGATTTCGTAAGGGCTGCTCCGCTGCCGACCTACAGTACACATCCTTCTTACATCAGAATGGACTGCTGCACTCGACGCAGGCAAACGAACCTGTGTATTGGCACTTGACATTGAAGGTGCATTCAACAGAGTTTGGCACAACGCCCTACTGGAGAAATTGAAGTCAAATGGAGTGTACGGTGCCCTACGCAATGTATTACACAGCTACCTGAACAAAAGAAAACTTAAGGTAGTGATGGATGGTAAGGAGTCAGCCCTCAACAATATCGAAGCGGGAGTGCCCCAAGGAAGTGTCCTGGGACCACTATTGTGGAACATCTTCTTAAATGACCTGCTACATCTCATTCCATTCCATTCCATCTCTACCATGACTGAACCTGATGAAGGAGCTGTCTCTACAGAGAAGCCTCTCAGTCTTGAGAATGAAAATGTGAAGAATACCACCAACAGAGGTAACACGGCAAGGAAAATGAGGAAGATTCAAGATTCTTCCAACTTTGCTGAAGTTGTGAAGGGACCTGCAAGTCGGGGTAGAGGAGGCCGTAGGGTGAGTGAGCCCCTGGTAGCAGACCCCACCATGGGGGCCATCAGTAAACACCACCTGCCATCACATGCTGCACCTGCCTCACATAATCGCCAGACATCACCTGCTTCACCTACTGTTGTTGAGAGCTCTGGTACTGAGGATGAGTGGAGGATGGTCAAGTCAAGGAATGATAAAATAAATGAGAATCGTCCATCCCATAAAACTTTTAAAGGTATAAGAGGGAATAAACAAAGTTCTGATGTATTTAAGGCTGCCAAGAGGTATGTTGATGTCTTCATTGGGCGAGTGGACAAAGAGGTATCTATGGATGAGCTTAAGAACTACATTACCAATATTTTTGCTATTGCAAACTTAACAATTTAGAAGCTTGAAATTAAATCAGATGTTTTTGATGCTTATAAGGTAACAGTTCCCCTTTCTGAGCGAGAAAAACTATTTAATTCAGACTTATGGCCAGAGGACATAATTGTTGATAAGTTTTTCAGTAGAAACAATTCTAATAACAATCAATCATGATTCATAGTTTTTGCTGCACGTATATGTACATAATATACATATTTTTCTTTGCTTTAATTTTTATGGATAGTATAGACTTAAAAATTTGCACATAATATTATAACTGCTGTTCTTTAAAAAATAATATTGATTTGATTAGGGAACTTACTTATCAGAAATTTGATTTAATTTTTCTTCAAGAAACTTTTGTTACTAGTGATAAGATGGGAATCCTTGACTTTGTTGATGAAAATTACGAGCGTGCAAGTGTTCCAGCAGTGTTCTCTGATGCCGCACTTTCTGCCATGGTGGGACGTCGGAAGGGAGGCCTTGCTATTTTTTGGAGGAAGAGTCCTATATTTAAAATAAACAAAATTGTCTTGGAAAATAATGTTAATGTTTTATGTATTAATATTTTGGGCAGTGAGGTTTTACTTATTAATACCTATATGAATAGTGACATTTGGGAAGTTCGTACCTTGGATATGTATCTTGAGACCCTTTCTTTATTTGAAGACATTATATCTCAATATCATTTTGATACTCTCTTCCTAATTGGGAGATTTTAATGCTGACCCACATTCTGGGAGGGCATGGTGTAGTTTATCTACTTTTATGAATGCAAATGTCCTAGGTGTTTCGATGTTGATTTGCTTCCTAATGACTCCTATTAATTTGTCAGCTATGGTAACTCATCAATTAGATGGCTGTACCACGTTATTGGTCGTGAGACCTCTGAAATATCTATAAAAAATATAAGTATTATGAATAATATCTTTGGATCGGATCACTTTCCAATGGCTTTAACACTTCATATTCAAAATTGTAACTCTTTTAAATCCCAATTTAGATTTGAATAACGGCTCTGAAATAGTAGATGATCCTATCTTTGTCAAGTGGTCATCACTAACCTCTGAAGATTTAGAAATTATTGACAATCGTATAATTATGTCAACAAATATCTGTAACTTCTGAAAATTCGCTAATGGAATGTGCTGTATGTGGGTGTCGCAACCGTCAACATCTCAAAATGATTGATGACTTTTACACTAGAATCTGTACATCTGTTTTAAATGCATCATATGCTTATAGAACACAACTGGTAAATGTAAATAAACATAAGATAATTCCTGGGTGGAATCGCCGAGTAAAGGACCTTCATAAAGATGTTAGAGAAAGTTTCTTGAAGTGGGTAGAATCTGGCAAGGAACGAGGCACCCATGAACATGAATCTATGTTGGACTCTAGGAAAGTTTTTAAAAATGGCTTAAAATTGTGCAAAGACCATAAAAATAAGAAGATCTCTCAGTCCATCATTGATACATTTTATAATAAAGATTATGGTCAATTTTGGAAGGAGGTTAAACTGAAAAAACAAAAAGATAAAACACCTAATGTAATAGATGGCGCTTCAAATAATGCAGATATTGCTAATTTGTTTACTGACAAATTTCTAATTGATAAAGACGGTAATGATTCAATAAATGAGGATAGGATTCTCGATTTATTCAAGTCTGCATGGGCAACAAGGAAGAAGATGCATCTTAGATTGTCTTGTGTTTCCCTCCATAGAGCAATACATCAACTTAATAATGGCAGTGGTCATTACAATATTAATTCTGTTCTTCTTAAACATTCTTCTAATAGGTTTTTAAACATTCTATCAATGTTGTACAATGCATGTTTAAGCCATTGTTATGTCCCTGTCAACATGCTGAAAGGTAACATTTTTCCCATAATGAAAGATAACAAAGGTAATACAACTGATTCTTCAAATGTTCGTCCCATTATTCAGTCTTCATGCCTTATGAAGATCTTAGAAATCCATATTCTTGATGTATTAGCTGAAAAGGTTTTCTTTAATGAACGACAATTTGGCTTTAAAAAAGGTGTCTCGACTGGTGATGCTTGCTTCCTACTTGAGGAAATAATGTATTCATATTCTAAATATAATACTAATGGGATTTTAACATTTGTCGACCTATCAAAGGCATTCGATAATGTTGATAATTTTTTACTTGGTGAAAAATTAATAGAACAAAATGTTCCATCGATCTTGTCTTTTTTATAATGCATTACTTGAGAAACCAGTATGCAAATGTGATCTGTAATAATTATCATGGCATATATCTTCCTATTGATAAGGCTGTTCGGCAGGGAGGCATTCTTTCCCCTTTTCAATACAAACTTTATACGGACAGAATTATAAAGAACATATCTAATTTAAACAAAGGTTGTATAATGGGAACTACCAGAATTAATGTTCTCGCATATGCGGACGACATTGTTTTAATTGCTAAATCTCCAAAGGATTTGGAAGAGCTATATGTAAAATTACAAGAAGAGTTAAAAATATATAGGCCTAAATTAAAAATAAATATATCTAAAAGTAATTGTATGATATTTGGTAAACATATTGATAATACTGTTAATATAACTTTCAAAAGATGTCTTTGATGTTGTCAAGTCTTATAAATATTTGGGACATTATATACAGAATAATCTATGTGATGCGAGTGATGTTGAAATGAGATTGAAAATATTCTACTCTAGTTTTAATAGTATTATCAGAGACTTCAAGCATGTTGATAGGGAGGAACTTATTTTCCTTTTTAGTTCATACTGCAGGCCTGATTACGGTCTCTGCTTGTGGAACAGAGATGTTCAGAAGAGTGCTATTTTTAAGACCTTTGAAATCGCCTTCTCTAATGCTTTAAAACGTATCATTAATGTACCTAAATACAGTAGTAGTCATTAATGTACCTAAATACAGTAGTAGTCATTAATGTACCTAAATACAGTAGTAGTCATTAATGTACCTAAATACAGTAGTAGTCATTAATGTACCTAAATACAGTAGTAGTCATTAATGTACCTAAATAAAGTAGTAGTCATTAATGTACCTAAATACAGTAGAAGTCATTAATGTACCTAAATACAGTAGTAGTCATTAATGTACCTAAATACCGTAGTAGCCATTAATGTACCTAAATACAGTAGTAGTCATTAATGTACCTAAATACAGTAGTAGTCATGAAACAGCAGAAACTTGTGAACAATTATTGTTTAAACATTGTCTTTCTCTTATCCAAGCTCGTTTTTTATAAAATAATATCATCCTCAAGAAGTTCATTAATTAGCTTAAATTTTACTTACTTACAGAAAGGTTTCTTCTGTACGTATTTACATACAATATTTTATGACAAATATAATATAACTATATATGACAATGATTTGGATGTAATTAAATCTAGGTTGTGGTGGGTACAAAAGCATGAGCCTCGTCGACAACCTGTAGTGTTGCCTAATAATACATGACTGCTTCTGTACACTGGGTTTTCAGCTTTTTTAGATATGCTATGTTATGGAATCATCTATATTGTGTTCAATTTCCCTTATGTCAGGTATTCCATTATCTTCTTGAACTAACTCTTGGCCTTTAATTTTTGGTCGTGGGGTCTGTGTGGCCAGTGTGTCTAATTATATCTGTAAATATATGTAAATCTATTACATGTTTCTTTTTAAAGATATGTATTGTATATTGTAATGTATATATTACGAAATAAAGGTTTGTCTGTCTGTCTGTCTGTCATTACAGCCAGCACACAATAAACCCTCTCTTGATCTTGTATCGCCTATATATTCTTGACTTATCACCTTCTAACTTCACTTCTCCTTGATACTGATGGCTGCGCCAATCGAAACGTCGGAACCCTTTGCAAACCTCCTCTACCAACTTCCTGTAAATACTAGAAAAACTATACGAAAAATTGAGTATCAATAAAAAACTCAATAATGCAAACTGTGCCTATTATTTTAATCTCACCTGCCTGAAAGAAGAAAAAAACAAATATATATATATACCCGGTATATACAGTATATAATAATAAATAAAATATAAATGAAAATACATAAATATTATAACATCCTCTTCAAACAACAAACTACCAATATATTCAGCATATATAATTAGTGTTACGTAATAAATATATGTAGGACAGGAAATGACGACACACCCTTCTCCCCACTGTCCACTACAACACTGATATACAGCACTACGTAACGTGAATATAGTACTGCTACCCCATCACCCTAAGTATTTAGTCACACACACACATTTTCTCTCTCTTTCTCTCTCTATCTCTCTCTCTCTCTCTCTCTCTCTCTCTCTCTCTCTCTCTCTCTCTCTCTAGTCCATAGTCCATAGTCTAGTTATAGTCCAATATAATCTTCTTGGACTTTCAAAAAGCTTTCGACAAGGTGCCTCACCGAAAACTATTGGCTAAACTGGAGAGGATAGGTATCAAAGGTGAAATTCATTCTTGGATAAAAAATTGGCTTACGGACAGAAGACAGAGAGTGGTGATAAATGGAGTGGAATCGGAGTGGGAGCCTGTCACTAGTGGAGTTCCACAGGGTTCAGTCCTTGGACCGGTCCTGTTTCTCATTTACATTAACGATATCGATGTAGGGGTAAACAACACCATTTCCAAATTCGCCGACGATACAAAAATAGGAAATACAGTCCTGAACGAAGATGATAGAAATGCGTTGCAATCTGATTTAAACAAGATATCGGAGTGGTCGAAAAAATGGCAGATGCCCTTCAATGTCGATAAATGTCAGGTGCTGCAGGTTGGTAGCAGAAATATGAAATACAAATACGAAATGAATGGCAAACAAATAAAAACCGCAACGGTAGTAAAAGACCTAGGGGTACTAATATCTGAAAACCTAAAAACTTCCGACCAATGTATAGCAGCTGCAAATAAGGCAAACATAGCATTGGGCTTTATTAAACGAAAATTTACATATAAACATGAAAACGTAATAGTGCCACTGTTCAAAAGTATGGTGAGGCCCCACCTTGAATATGGTGTGCAGTTCTGGTCACCTTACCTGATCAAGGACATTGTAAGACTCGAGTCAGTACAGCGTAGAGCGACGAAGATGATACCCTCATTAAAAAATAAACCATATGAAGAAAGACTTAAACGATTGAACCTGTTCTCATTAAAAAAGAGGAGGTTGAGGGGTCAGCTTATTGAGTGCTTTAAGATACTAAAAGGTTTCGACAAAGTCGATGTAAATGCACTATTCACATTAAACAATACTAATCAAACTCGCGGAAATGGAATGAAATTAAAAACCAAAAAGGCAAACCTAGATGTCACAAAGAGTTTCTTCACCTACAGTGTGGCGACAGAGTGGAATAAACTACCAGCGAGAGTGGTGGAGAGCGACACAATAAACGCCTTCAAGGGAAGGCTTGACCTCTATCTGCAGAGGGCTGGGGTGATATGAATGGACAAAAAAAAAAAAAAAAAAAAAAAAAAATGTATGTATATGTATGTGTGTGCACTGTACAGTATGTATATATATACTGTATATATATGTGTGTATGTATGTATGTGTATATGTATGTGTATATATATGTATATATATATATGTATATGTACTGTATGTATGTGTATGTGTGTATATGCATATATGCATATTATAGTTTGTAAGGCCAGACTGCCTAGTAAGGACCTTGGGGTCTGTGTGGTCTGTGTATCTATGTAGCTCTATGTAGCTCTCTCTCTCTCCTTTCATAAATTAACAAAGACAGCTTAATTAATGAACCCCCAAACGCATCACATTATAATAGGATAAGTAAATCCGCTGCGACAACCCAGAGGAAACACTACAGATAATGCCCAACGAAAAACAAATAGTAGTAGTAGTAGTAGTAGTAGTAGTAGTAGTAGTAGTAGTATGAAAGCGTTCTTGTTGGGGAGTTTCATTGTCAGTAATAATACAATGAAAATGAAGAACAAACATTAGCAAAAATAATATAAATTTGTCTAATAGTAAGATAGTAAAGATGGATTTTGTTGTTGTTGTTGCTGTTCCCCAGGCTGTCTGGGCGAGCAGCCCCAAGGCCCCAAGCAAGTTCAAGACCTTAACCAAGCACCCTCACAGAACCCTCCCAGCTTTACCTCTAAAAAAGCCTTGGTGACCGAAGCCGCTACCAGGCGAGGGGCTGAGGAGGGTGCAGAAATGCCCGGGACACCAAAGCCCCACCCAGGGCCCTGTGCCCCTTAACAATTATGAAGGGAAAGTTTAGGGGCAAAGGAAAAGTGTGACGCTTTGGCTCCCAGTCTGCCAGCCTCTAGGTTGGCTGAAAAGAGATCAATCCACGGAAGAGACGCCACCGCTTGAGATCTAGAAAATATATAAGCGAAAGGAACAGTCAGTGTAAGCTATGGGTATGGCAGAGAATGCTCAACTCTCACTCTGATAGACCAGCCCATCACCAAGGAGGATTTTGTTAGGCTGGACGATGGAAAAACCAGAGGACATATGCATAAAATTAGAAAGGAGAGGTGCAAGTCCAATGTAAAAAAGTTTAGAACGATAGATAGGTGAAATAACTTAACCCACTGAACCCCAGCAACGACACGTTGTCGTCGGCAATGTATGTAACGCTAAACCCCAGCGACGACAGCGTGTCGTCACTGTTAATTACTCCGGTTCTATGGCACCTAGAGTGCTCAGATTTGTATGGGATCTGTGTAAGTATCCCACGCAACCATGCCAATGGTTGAAAAGTCTCAAAGTCCAACCGCGTGCTCGTGAGCACGCAAAAACCTGTTTTTGAGTGTTTTTGCCTTCAATTTTCCCCTCTTGCAAATCCGACTTTCGGGCGCACCGTAGGACCCCTTAATGACCTAGGGGATCGGTTTTTTGTTGGTTTTCCTTCATTCCTAACCCATTCCCAATTGTTCCTGGATTTTGTTTTTCTTCAAAACCTGCCGGTCCCTGGTGGTACATATATTCTAAACTAGCTGGGGCTCAGTGGGTTAAGTGCAGAGTTTGTAGAAGCAAGAAAAATCCACAACTTTAAAAGTAAACTGGATAGTCAATAGAAACCAAGACAGGACAACATGAGCACAGCTCAATTCCTGTAAGCTACAAATAGGTGAATACACACACAAACAGATAGGGATATCTCATTAGTAGGTGAATACACACACAAACAGATAGGGATATCTCATTAATAGGTGAATACACACAAAACAGATAGGGATATCCCATTAATAGGTGAATACACACACAAACAGATAGGGATATCTCATTAATAGGTGAATACACACACAAACAGATGGGGATATCCCATTAATAGGTGAATACACACACAAACAGATAGGGATATCCCATTAATAGGTGAATACACACACAAACAGATAGGGATATCTCATTAATAGGTGAATACACACACAAACAGATAGGGATATCTCATTAATGGCCATTTGGAAATGTGGCACCACTCTAAAGGGTTAAATGCCCCACCGAATGTGCCTTCATAGGCTGGTCGGACTATAGTAGCCAATTTTTTCAGATTAGGGAATATTGATGGGAGTCAGAGATAATTGAGATAGACTAGACTCTTTTGATTCCCCAGGGCCTTCTCAAACTGAATAAAACCGTCTAATGTCAGCCATAATAAACTTAAAATGCGCTCTCGGATGCTGAACTTAGATAGCCTGTGTTCCGATAATTCCCACAGGTCATGCTATACAGCCACATGTTATATAACAAAAAGTATATCAATAAATAATAATAATAATGTTATACCAGGATTTTTACTGGGTTTGACTGGCTATTTCATGGACTCAATCTCAACTGGGCAGGAAATGAATTTACATATAAACACACACACAAACATGCAGAGTTATAAGGACAACACAAAAGGACATTTATAGTTATTATATTCAGTATAAGTAACAAATATGATATGGTTTATTTGGCTAATTATTCACACACCGAACGACATAAACATAATACATACAACATGGACATGTAAATATATAACCCGTAACTGAGATGAATTGCAAAAATATTAAGACGGGGCTTAGGCTCTTTTAAAGCAACATTAATAGTATACAATAATACACAAGTAATGCACTGAGGGTCCTTCAAGTATTGTAGTTAATCACAGGTTTATATGAATCCAAAAATAGCGCACTTAGGAGTCTTGGCACATAGATACAACAGGTCACGAAAGCACTACTAGAACGAGTTAGCAGGAATGGAATATATAACACAATAAATCAAGTAGCACTTTGTCACGGGGATGCAGAAAAGATAGGTGTGACTGGGGTTGAGTTTACGTGTATCACTTGGTGGGCGTGTAGGGCTGTAGGATAAGATCTATCTATCTATCTATCTATTGCCTGACGCCGTGATCCCCGAAGGGGTGGCCACGAACGAACCACCCCCATGCACCTCTGTCCCCAGTCAGTCGACGCCCCTCCCCCCAACCAGCACCACCTTCGTTCATGTACTTCCTCACTCCATCCTTCCACCTCATATTCGGTCTACCTCTCCCCCTCTGTCCCTCCACCTCGCTCTCATACACCCTCTTAGTCATTCTCTCGCTTTCCATACGTTCCATATGGCCGAACCATCTCAAGTTGTTCCTTTTCACACTTTCCAGCACATCTACCTCCACACCACACCTCCTTCTTACTTCCTCATTAGTCTGTCTATCCCTCCATGTAACTCCGCACGCACTCCTTAAGTAATTCATTTCCACTGCTCTCACTCTTGGTCTGAGTCTCTCAACCAACGTCCATGCTTCGCTTCCGTAAGTCAGTGTCGGGATTACCACACTGTCATGCAAGGACTTCTTCACTTCCATACTGACCACCCTATTTCTTGTTACTGCTTTTAGCGTTCCTACAACCCTCTTCCCCTGTTGTACCCTCTCCCGCACCTCTTCATCCATAGTCCCATCTTTACTCAACACACTGCCCAGATACTTAAAAGAGTTGACGATCTCCATAGCCTGACCGTTCAGCTTCACCTCACACTCTGTGACTTCACCCCTTTCGAAGACCATAACCTTGCTCTTCCCCGTATTTACCTTCAAATTCCGTTTTTCGCACACTGTTCCAAACTCATTTACCAGACCCTGCAACTCCCATTCATTATCACTCATCAGAACTGTATCATCCGCAAACAGCAGTATAGGTAGCTTCCACTCAATTCCCTCCCTTTTCAGCGATACACCAACATCCACTGCTCTTGATAGTATTTCTTTCATAACTCCATCCATATATACAGTAAACAACCACGGGGACATCACACCCCTGTTTCAAACCAACATTCAGGTCAAAGAACTCGCTCTGCTCACTCTCCACACGTACTGCCGCCTTTGCACCCTCATACATGCTCTTCACTGCTTTCAGCAACTTGCCCTCTACTCCGTATATTCTAAGTACTTTCCACAAACCTTCTCTATCCACTCTGTCATAGGCCTTCTCCAAGTCCATAAAGGCAACATACACCTTTTGTTTCTTCTCCAGATACTTCTCCACAACACAATTCAGGGTAAAAATCTGATCTACACATCCTCTTCCCTTCCTAAAACCTCCCTGCTCGTCGCCTATCCATTTCTCCGTTCTCACTCTCACTCTCTCAATCACTACCCTACTGTATACCTTCCCTACTACGCTTAGAAGACATATTCCTCGGTGGTTACCACACACTCCTCTTTCCCCTTTGCCCTTATATAGGGGGACTATTATGCCAGTCTTCCAGTCATCGGGTGCACTCCCCTTCTCCCATGCTAGTTTGCACATTTTCCATACCCATTCTATCACTATCTCACCACCATACCTCAACATTTCCCCACACACTCCATCTGTTCCTGGTGCTTTCCCCAACTTCACTCTTTCATGGCTTCCCACACTTCTGACCTCCTGATCCCCACCTCCTCCTCCACTACTTCTCTTCTTCTCCCTCCCATACCATATCCAGCTATGTTTGCTGGCTCTTCATTCCTTTCATTTAGCAACTCACTGAAGTACTCCCTCCATCTTTCGACTCTCTCTTGCTTCTCGGCTAGCATTCTCCCATTCTTATCTTTCACACCCTTACTGTTTCCCTTGCTACCTTCCCTAACTTTCTTGACTTCTTTCCAGAACAGTTTCTTACTCTCCCTCCATTTTACACTCAGATTCCTTCCAAATTCCTCATCTACTCTTCTCTTACTTTCCTTCACTACTCTCTTCACCACCCTCTTACTCTCCACGTACCTCGCTCGTTTCTGTCTCTCGGAATCTTCATTCCCTCTGCTACCCAACCACTCTCTATATGCTTTCTTCTTTTCTTCCACAGCTATTCGTACCTCTTCTGTCCACCATGCTGTACCTTTCACTCCCCTCCCTCTTCTCCTCACTCCACACACCTCCTCACATGCTGCACAGATCTCATCCTTAAACACCTTGCTCATCTCCTCCACTTCCTCCATAACTTCCAGGTCGAACCCACCTAGTCGTCTTTCCACTGCTCTCCTGTACTCCTCCCTGATTTCCTCCTCCTGCAACCTCTCCACCATCCTCACCATTCCACCCTCCTCTCGCCTCCCTCCCGCTCTCCTCACCCACTTCTTTTGTATCCTAACCTTAGCTACCACTACATAATGATCAGACAGACCCCCTCCAATACCCCTATACACCCTAGCATCCATCACAGATTTCTTCATTCGTTCATCCACACATACATAATCAATCAATGACTTTCGTTCCACCACTGTCTTATCCTTCATCGTCAACATCCGTTTCCACGTGTACCTGTGGATCATTCTGTGTCGGAAGAAGGTGTTGGCTATCCACAGCCTCCTCCCCACACATACGTCCACAAGTGCACTACCATTCCCATTCACCTCTGATGGTACCCCCACCCTCCCACCACTCCCTCAACTTTCCTATCACCCACCTTACCATTCATATCCCCAATCAGAAATATTCTTTCGTTCTTGTCAAACTTCTCCAGGCACGCCTCCACATTCATCCAGAACTCCTCTTTCTTTCTTTCAAGTATATCCTCTGTCGGGGCATACACGCATACAATCACCCACGTTTGTATTCCTACTTTCATTCTCACCCACACAATCCTTGAACCCACAGACCCATACTCTCTTACACATTCCTTCCATTTGCTACTTACAAACAAACATGCACCTTCTCTCGCTGTTCCTTCACTCACTCCAGCACACACACCCATTCCACACTCCCACTCTCTCACATCTGAACCTTTCCATTTGGTCTCTGTCATTCCACATACATCCAGCCTGGCATTCACTAACACTTCCAGAACCTCTCTCTCTTTTGTGCCATCATTCATGCCACTAACATTCCACGTAGCCATTCTCAGAATGTCCGAAGGCATGTCCTTAGTCGGTCGTGGTTCGTCAACGTTGGTTCCGTCCGCATCCGAGGCTGTTCGCTCGTTTTTCCTTGCTTCGATATTTTTTCCGGGTGGGGGTCGCAAGCCCACCGACCCAACCTCTTTAGTCGCCTCTTACGACACGCAGAAGGCACGTGGGGCATATTCTATTCCCTAACCCCCAGGGGGAATAATAGGATAAGATATTATCATTAATTGTCTCATGAGGAGTCCATGTATAATATATTTCGCCTTACAACAATAGTATGTGTGGTTTGTATCCTCAACTTTAGAGGTCTATCGAGTGAGAAGGGAGGTCTGTTATACAGCCTTCACCAAAGCTAAATGCTCGTTCTTGAGTCGTGGTCCAGCATGTATGGATCGTCTCTGGGCTCGCCTTTGTAGTGGCTTCAACGTCAGGGTCGGTAGTGGTCCTCCGACAGCGTCCTTTGTCAGGCTCAATGGCAGGGTTGGTAGTGGTCCTCCGGCAACGCCTCCAGCAGGTCTCGACACACACTGGACTCCTTGCTATCCGGGGGATAGGTCCGGAGGGCCAGATAACTTGCATAGAATCACGGACCAGTGTTCTGGCAACTTAGCAATTCCCTGCTCGAGTCTAGGCTGTCATACTAAATAGTGTTCTGGCAACAAACCTCTACCCAAGGCTGGAACTAACCAACTGCACGGACCTGTGTTCAGGCAGAGGGTCAATACCCAGGTCTGAGTTATAACAGGCTACACAGACTAGTGTTCTGGTAGCAAGCTAGAGCTCAGGGCTGGGAATCAACAGACTGCTCGGACCAGTGTTCTGGCAGTAGGTCAATACCCAGGATCTGTATGGTAACTAAAGTTGCACTGACCAGTGTTCAGGCAAATGTCGTTACTATATCATTTTTCCTTGTCATCCTTAGGCTAGAGGGACAGTCCAGAAAGCTCAAAAGTCTATATATCTCTCCACACTGACCAGTGTACTTGCAGATGGATTTAGACCAGGAGATTGGATAGGGCTAGATGATGTTAAATTGCATTGACCAGTGTTCTGGAAAATCACGTAGCACCTTGAGATTGGCAGCTACTCCGATCCCACCCTGTCTGCTCTCTTCTGGTTTTGCTCACCAAGTCACGCGTTCAGCATCGTTGTCAGGGGCGAGGTATCTAGAGGCAAGAAGGGCATGGGGGTTTGGTTGTCTATTCACAGGTCTTGAGGTTGACCCTCGCAGCACGGGCACGGCCTGGGTGGTTGCGCTGGGAGAGAGAAGAGTTTGGGCGCTCTCTTTCAAATTTGGCGAGCACCCGGGCTGAGGCCAGGTGAAGCTCGCTTCTTCTTGTTTGTTCCTCGGGGCTGCGGAGTGTCTTCTTCTTCTGGTAGTGCATCTCGGTTTTGGGGTGTTGACTTTGTATTTCTTCAGGTGGTGATGGTATTTCTTGAATGGCGTTTATTCTTATTTATCTGTCTTCGGTTGCTTCTTCCCTCTCTTGTGGGTTTCCCATTTTACCCGCTCTTCTTTCCTTCTTTCTTTCTTGATTTCGTTTTCCCGTTCCTGTTGACTTCCCAGTTTTCTTTTTCTCATCTTTTCTTCTTTCTTATTGTTTCCTATATCCTTCTTTGCTCCGTCCTTCTGTATATCTCGCATTTCAAATAATAATTATAATATTCTGTATGGAAACCACACTCTAAAAAAACAAATGGGCATGAACAGGGCATTTAAAGTGTCCAGGAGTTTTGGGTAAGTGTTGAGGTGTGGCTGGATAGGTTTGGAAAGAGTGAGAGTATTTATCCCAGGTTCATGTCTTGGCAACTGTACTTAACACCTTACGAGCGGCCTATGCGGTTTATTTATGTGTACCGCCCAGCGGGGTGTTTTTAGCCAAAATAGGGCTGTTTACGTGATCATTTTCATGCCTAAATAAGACCCAGAACGTAAAACAAGTACCTATCCCTGAAAGGGCATAAACAGAGCTTTCGAATGACACCATAACGATCCTTGTATGATGGATAGTTTTCTTGCAATAACCGTGCAACGCGAGTGCAAAAAGCAGGTAATTCGGTACTTTCGGTACATAATTGAGTATGTAGCGAGTGAGAGAGGGAGGAGGGAGCTGAGATTTGTGTCAGTAGGTTCGCCGCGGTGGTCTGGAGCAGTCATACGCTCGCTAGTCTCCTGCCACCACTTGTCTCTCTCTCTCAGCCACATTACGTGCTGAAATTGCCACTCGAGTTATGTCGAGCGCCGCCACATAGTCCAGCTTTATTTAACTCGACTTATGTTGCTCGCCGCTAATTAAGGGTTAAGGGGGGTCACAGGATTTTGTTTATCTTTCTCTCTTTCTCTCTCTTTCCCTGGCTTGTCTCGATTCGGCCCCATTCAGCCAACTGTTTTAAGACGTTTATCCCCATCCAGGTGTCGATTTCTTCCTGGCGAGCGATAGCGAGCCAGCATTGTATGAAGGAATCCGGCTTCGCCGGAGAAATCTTTCTATTAACAAATGTACAAATTTAGCTTGCTGTCATAACTAAGATATACAGTATATATATGCTGGCTCGCTACCGCTCGCCAGGAAAATATTGACACCTGGATGGGGGTAAACGTCTTAAAACAGTAGGCTGAAAGGAGCCGAATGGATACAAGCCAAAGAGAGAGGGAGAGAATGAGAAAAAAAGCGAGGTGGACTCCCTTAAGCTGCTCAGAATCATTTAGTGTTAGGTAAATACAATAAATTACACCACCGTATTGAAGGGCTTGACCGAGGCCACCGAGAGTACCAGGCCGCGTCGACCATACTGTGACGTCAGCAAGGTGGTGCGACATTCACCGACCGCTCTGTCTCCCAAGTCTATAATTACTCTCCCTTTTATATTTTATCAGTTTAGTTTTAAATTAAAGTACACATAAAACTATATTTATCTTTTACTGTGTACGCAAAATTATATTATTATATATTATTATGCCGATATTATAACAACATACTTTGGTATTTACTGCAAATTACACTCATACCTTGAAAAAGTATTTGTACAAGATGAAAACGTATTACACGTATATCACTATTACTTTTCTCCTATTGGAAAATATAATACAAAATGCTATTATACATTACTATATTTTAAACACAGTCAATAAAGAGAGCCTTACTGGAGAGCCAATATAAGCGACATCCACTATTATTTGTGAAAAAATACATTTAACTCCCTCAGACATATATGACGCGATCGCGTCATATCGATTATCTCTATATCTCTTCAATAAGTTTATGACGCGATTTTGCGTCATATGAGCTCAGTAAGTCCGATAAGTTACCATACGATAAAACCGTTGGTGGCAACCTCAGCCTCCTGCGATAATTCTAACGGCCGCAGTGTTGTTGTGAGTGTAGTGCGAGGCAGTGGCAATGATCCTGGGGCTCCCGCCTCCTCGGACTTACTGGAACATAATATGTCTGAGGGAGTTAAGTAACTAACTAAATATATTACTATATAAATTAATATAAACATATAATTAATGTAACACACACAAACACGCATATAAAGGAATGACCTTTGTACTAGGCCTAATCCAATTTCCGTTTCGGGATTATACTTTTTAAATCCAATTCCCTTACTTAACCACACCTGCAGACACACTCACCTTCACAATCACAATCACACACACACCTGCAGTCACACACACACACACACACTCACAAACACACACACACAATACAATAATTATACAATACAGTACACATAGTCTATTTGTCTAGGATTTGAAGCTTTCTCTTCATGCCTACATTCTTATTAGGTCTGGTAGCTGCTGGGATGTTATTTTCTTTAGCACAGTAATTATTTAATATTGCATTTGTAGAAGCATATACCACCATACTTTCTATTTTGTCGGTGTTATGACCATTTTCACACATATCATTAGGGAACAGGTGATCAACATCTGCTAAAGCCGTAACTGTGTGCTGTGTTGCTATATTTCTTTGTATAATATATGGTATAACAAACAAGAGGGTCCACACCACTACATTCACCACCCTATGTACAGGTAAGCCATATCGCAAACTAAAAACTGGGTCTTTCTCTAATATACCTTTTTTATTTAGGTTCAAGCCAGATCTCAAACTAAAACTTAGTTGACTTTTGTATTTAGGTTCAAGCTAGATCCCAAACTAAAAACTGGTTCTTTAATACATTTTTTTATTTAGGTTCAAACCAGATCTCAAACTAAAAACTGGTTCTTTAATACATTTTTTGTCTTTAGGTTCAAGCCAGATCGCAAACGAAAAACTTTTGTTTTCTCTAATATATTTTGTTATTTAGGTTCAAACCATATTCCAAACAAAAAACTGTTTATTCTCTAATAAATTTTTATGATATTATTTAGGTTCTCGTCAAGATGTGCTGGACCTCAATGCCTCCAACATCACCAATACGTCGGCTGTCTTGGAATGGGTAAGTTAACTCATTATTGGACTTCTTTCAAAGGTGTTGTAAGGGGGTAGTGCATGTTTTATTGGTCTATTTATTTACTTATTTTTATGTTTTTGATTTATCGCTAGACCTCAACCAAGCCTTTACCTTCTGATTATTATTACTATTATTATTATTATTATTATTATTATTATTATCATTATTATTTGTTTTACCTATGATTATTATTATTTTTATTATTGTATGTATGTATATACTCTAGGGGTGGCCGACTTGAGACAGAACCCGAACAGGGACATCACAACATATCAGAAAAACAAAACACAGAATCTTACACACATCTAGGTCATCCAGGAGAAATACCCAGAGACTCAGGCTCATTTGGGGTCCCCAGCAAAAGGTTCCCAGGTCCCAGATCCCCCGGAGAGGCGCCGATTTCCGTAGGCAGACCCGCAGCGAAGCTTTACCACCACAAGCCAACCCCCCATGTTTCCATGACCATGTTTCCAGGCGCACCCTTTATTACCACCGGCTCCCCGGGCCAGGCGCCTGATGGACTATTATTCTAGTCCAACTGGCGCATGACCCTCTCTCCCAAATGACCGCATTTACATTCATCTATTCACAAGCATTCTCCATTCATTCCTGTTTATTACCACTTCCTTTTCCTGATCTATAGTCATTCCCGGTCGGAAGATTTGCTTTTAAAGTACCAGCAGCTGATCAAGTCGTTTAAGGAGAAGTCATCAAGGATCATCGTCTCAGGAATCGTCCCCCGGCTCGGTGTAGAGAGCCGATTTTACAACATAGCCACCAGCACAAATCGTTGTCTAGCAAACCTCTGCAGGAAGGAGAACGTGGGATTCGTCGACACCTGGGACAATTTCTACTACGATGACTATTTGTTTTCGGACGATGGAGTTCATCTGAACCAGGTGGGAGCAGCACGTTTTGGGCGTCTTCTCAACGATGCGGTGAAGGATTTTCGGAGAAGAAATCGACTCAGCACAGGACAACCAGGAAGGAGGACCGAAGACAGCGAGGACGGCAACCTACAAAGGAATTAAATACTAATCCGTCAAGAACCGCGAATTTGGATAAAGCTCCACCAACACTACCCAATTTCAAAACCGTCAGGGATAAAGACCGAGGACCGAGGACAGCCATGAATGTAAATGTAGATCCGACCAGAACCAAAAATTCGATGAAAGAACGTTCTGCGAGTTCTAAAACCGCAACTTTAAAGGTTTTCTATGCAAACGCTCGTAGCATACGCAATAAATTTTCAGATTTAGAGGAACTAGTGTTTACAGAAAATTATGATGTGATTGGCATAACAGAATCTTGGCTCAATACAGAAGATAGAGACTTTTTAGCAGAGTATTCACTTCCCGGTTATGTAATGTTTGAGAACAGCCGAATAAATAAAAATGGAGGTGGCGTTTTATTTTATATCAAAGAAAGTCTTAACCCGACCCTCGTGTCAAAACCTCAAATTGTGAACGTCGACACATCTTTTGTGCTAATAAAGATTAATAAAGGTACAAAAATAATACTTGCGTTAATATACAGACCTCCAGCTCAATCAGTGCAAACTGACCGAGAAATTTACGAACAAATTGCAGATGTAAGTAACTCACAAGATACCGTAATTTTTGGCGACTTTAATTTACCTGTGACCAAGTGGGGCGATACTCTTACTTCACACTCCGGACATGACTTGTATACGAACTTGCAAGAGAGTTCGCTTTATCAATTTGTTCGAACGCCGACCCGTGGTAATAACGTTCTTGACATTGTACTTGCAACAAAAGAAGAATTGATAGAGAATTTGAATGTTGGTGATGAATTCAGTAACAGCGACCATCGTACGATAACTTTCACTTTAAAGTTTACTAGTAACGAACCAAATAGTAGCATCGAAAAAGTCCCTAATTTCAAGAAAGCAAACTTCCATAAACTTAGAGCTATGTTTAAAGAAACTGACTGGAGCTTTTTAATTAACAATAACGACATAAATACATCTTGGAAGTTATTCGAAACCACTTACCTAAAAGCAGTGCAAGACTGCATACCATCGAAAATACGGCGTCCAGGCCATAATAATAAGCCCAAATGGTGGAATAAAGATATTTCAAACTGCCTGCTTGCTAAAAAATTTGCTAATGATAGATTAAAATCCTCACAAAATGACGAAGAACGGGTGTGAAATTTGTAGAGCTACGACGCAAAGCCAAAAAGTTAATTAAGCAAAGTAAAAAGACCTTAGAGTTACATATTGCGAATCAAAGTAAAACAAACCCGAAAGAATTCTATAGTTATATCAGAAAGAAAAAAGTAGTTACTTCAACTGTTGGACCGTTAGTCGATGAAAAAGGAGAATACACCAAAGACGAAGTACAAATGAGTAATGCCCTCAATACCTTCTTTGCATCAGTTTTTACAACAGAAGACCTCAGTGATATCCCTACACCATCACCGATTCAGATTGATAATTCAGATGTTCTAAGCAATATCACCGTTACAGAGAGAGAAGTATTGAATTGTTTAGATAAACTCAAGGTAAATAAAACGCCAGGACCTGATACAATCTCGCCTAGAGTTCTAAAGGAAGCTAAGAATGAGCTCTCCAAACCACTGACATTACTATTCAATAAATCCTTGCAGTCTGGAACTATGCCTGATCAGTGGAAGCTAGCCAACGTAACACCGATATTCAAAAAAGGCAGCAAATCCCTACCCAGTAACAATCGTCCAATTAGCTTAACCTCAGTTGTATGTAAAATGCTAGAAACGGTCATACGAGACAGACTCGTAAATCAGTTAGAGGAAAATAACATACTTAAAGATACTCAACACGGCTTTCGTAAAAAACGTTCCTGTTTAACAAACCTCTTAGACTTCTTCCACAATATCCTCAACCTCTACGATGAGAGTAAAGCTGTAGATATTATATACCTTGATTTTCAAAAGGCCTTTGACAAAGTTCCCCACAAACGTTTACTGCTAAAACTAAAAGCGCATGGAATACAAGACGGTGTGTTGAAATGGATAGAAAATTGGCTCAGCAACAGAAAGCAAAGGGTAGTCATAAACGGTAAGGCATCTAAATGGACCAATGTAAGTAGCGGGGTACCCCAGGGATCGGTACTAGGACCAATTCTCTTTCTAATTTACATCAACGACATAGATGAGGGTCTCACCTGCACAATCTCAAAATTTGCTGACGATACAAAAATTGCAAATAGCGTACTCTCAAAAGAACAAGTTGACGATATGCAATACAATCTAGATAAATTGTCATGTTGGGCCCAAATTTGGCAAATGAGTTTCAATGCGGATAAATGTAAAGTCGGATGTACATGTAAATGTACATGTCGGATACCTAAATGAGAAAGCAAACTATTCGATGAATGGCACTCAGCTTAAGAATGTAAACAGAGAAACTGATCTGGGAGTAACAATATCGAGTAACCTAAAACCGAGTCAACAATGTTCAGAAGTTGTTAAGAAGGCAAACAAAATAATTGGCTTTATAGGCAGGTCATTTGAGCATAAATCCAAAGAAGTTATCCTAACCCTTTACAATTCCTTAGTCCGCCCTCTTCTGGAATACTGCGTTCAATCCTGGTGCCCTTATTATCAAAAAGATTTAAACAAGCTAGAACGAGTTCAACGTAGAGTTACCAAAATGATACCTAGCCTAAAGAACAAACCATACGAAGAGCGTCTTAGAGAATTAAATCTATTTCCTTTAACCCAGCGCAGATTAAGAGGCGACTTAATTCAAGTGTTCAAAATCATCAAAGGCATCGACAATATGAACTGTAGTAAGTACTTCACTATCGACCAATCTAATTACACGCGGGGAAACGGTTGCAAAATTATTGGTAAATCTTTTAACTCGCACGAATCTAAGAATTTCTTCTTCAATCGAGTTGTCAACTTGTGGAATGGGCTTCCCCGAGACGTTATAGACTGCAGCACCGTTGATTCATTTAAATTCAGCCTAGACAAATATCTCGCATCGGACACGCGACTGACTGCGTTTGTAAATGAATAACTTTATCCTCCCCTCAGTTACTAACCCATATGTCCCCTACTAACTTCCTAGTCCTGCCACGTTAGTGGCAGGGCAGTAGTTCCCTTTCCAATGTTCCCTTACCCACTCTAAACCACTGTTTGGACACTTGATCCTCAGTGTTTTGGAGGACAAGCAGCCTAGAAGTGTCACTAGATCTGTTGTTGCTTGATTTCCTTTGTACTCCTTTGTACTTTGTACTCTATCATCCAAAGCTTGTCTTACACAGTCTCTCCATCTCAATCGGGGTCTTTCTGCCCTTCTATCTCCCCTTGTATCTGACTCACATATTTTCTTTGTAAGCCTTTCATCTTCCATTCGTTCAACATGACCATACCAGCTCAGCACCCTTCTGTCCACTCTGGCTGACAAATGTTCCTGCTGCCCCACTCTCCTACGTATCTCTTCATTCCGTCTCCCTCTCCTTCCATCTTTGTTTCATTCAGTGCAAGCACATCATACTTCCTTCTTTCAAATAACCTACCAATGTCCTCTCGCTTCTCATTCATACTACATCCTTGCACATTTAAAGCTCCTATTCTTAGGGTCTGGGACCACGAACGCATTCCCTCGCCCCTATCTCTGTCTCATTTTTTTGGTAGATTTATTTAAGGGGAGAAGGATACAAGGCCCCCAATCCCCTTTAACTGACTTCTACGTCGTCTCGCCGGAGAAAGGGGTGGTGGAGATTTCTCACCCCTCCACCACAGAGGAGGTTACCTGCACCAGCAAGAGGCGGGCGTTAGGGTCGCCGTATCCCTACGCCATTTGAAAAAAACTAGAGATTCAGAGGGAGAAAAAGATACAAAGGGGTATAATAATAATAATAATAATAATAATAATAATAATAATAATAATAATAATAATGCTTTATTTCAGACTCACACAGTACAGAGGGGACCATACTGGGGTCCATATATACCTTACAGTAACATAAATATATAATGGCTACTGTACATAGGCTACATAAAATAAAAATAAATTAAATAATACCCAGCTTGCTATCATGTGGTTCACAGCACTGCCTCAACCAAAAACAGTGGTCATCAAACTACTGTGTTACCAAAACCACTGTCCTAATTGTGTACAGTACCATGCCTCACATCTTTTAGCTTCCAGTACAGTATATTGCTACAGTACAGTATAGGAATACCGGTACTGTGCTGCACTACGAGATTCATTACCGGTATGCTGATTCTGTAGAGTAGCAGACTTGAATACATTACTTAAGGTTAAATATAGAGCAACTACCTCCAGTGTGCCTGAATCCTAGAGGTGTACACTATGCTGGGAGTTTGTAGGCATTTTAATGATACTGTTCTCAGAAGTGTTAAGGCGCTGAATTAATTTATATGTTAGCTTTCTAATGAGTGATTAGTAACAGTGTAAGTTCATATAGGCACATAGCGTACTTGTACTCTCATATTTTGAGAGCCCCAGAAACATTTTCATGATATTGTGATATGAGATACTTAGTCTATTTACTGTCATTTTCTTATAGGTCCACCCTAGTTGTGCTGTGTACATTGGTGAGCAGTAGGAGTTGAACAATGTTATTTTTGTATCCCATGTGCACATATGAAATTTTCTTAATCTTGAATTTCCCTGCATGTATAGTTGCCTTCGCTGACGACCCATACCCTCATCATCTGAGCGATCACTTGAAATATAGTGTCCTAGATCCTTTACTTTACTTACTTCTTCTATAATTTGTTCATACAAATAGAATTTAGGTAGCTTTGATTTCAATAGATGGTTAGATTTAAATATTATGATATTGCTCTTTATAGGATTAAATTTGACTGAATGTTCGATTAAAAACTGTTCACATACTCTTAATAATGTATCCAGTCCTGCTCCAGAGGGCGCGATTAAGGCTAGGTCATCAGCATACATGAGATGATGTACAATGGAGTTGCCAACTCCTGAGACTCTTGTTCAGCTCCAGACTAAGATCATCCATGTAGACGTTGAAAAGATAAGTAGAGGACACCAACCATCATTCTGACAAAGGGTCAGCCCACCACATAATTATTTTTAGTATTGTTATTAGTACAATAAATGTAGGTAATTAGTAGGGTATTAATTGTTAGGGTTCACTTGAAGCATGCTATGCTTACATAGCGATAGCACTATCGTTAGTGAGTGATATTTGCATTTTGTACTATTGTTATTATCTTGTCAAGTTGCAAATTTGATTTTAATAGAACATTTTGACACTTAATGTAGTTTCTTTATTCATGCAGAGTTTAGTAAAATTTAACAGAACATCCCCGACTTCCCAAATTGACTAATTCCTTGAACGTGACGACAGTGCATTGTTATGTGTGTGATTAGTTTGCTTGGGAACCAGATTAACTTGCGCAAGTAGTAATGTACACCCTATGTGGTGGATTATGTTCTTTTATTTATAAATTATTATTTTACTTAAGCGTTGTTTCCACCTAGCGATTTTGATTAGTTATTTTGTCTTTGTACTGTGTTCGTATACTTTTAGGTTTGTTTATTTTGCAGGTTTTATATTATTATTATTATAATTATTATATAGTTTTTGTTTACCTCTTTATTATCGTAATTTAGAGGTGGCCTATAATGCAGTAAAGAAACCATAATATCGAACAAGGTCATAATTTACGGTATTTTGCTGTTAATTTTACTGTCATTTTTCTAGTGTAGGAAATAGAGCCAATTTTCATATACTGTACAGTCGTGGTCAATAAGCCTGTAACCCCTCTAGGTGATATAGTTGAGACCGTAAGCAGTGACTTGTGAAAACCTGTAATTCAAACTAGCATTGTAAAGGTTGAACGCTTAATTTTAACTAATTCAAATGTAAAACTTGCAAACTAAACAAACCAAAACTGGGACGATACAAGATAAAGGTAAAATAACTTATCCAAATCGATATGTGGAAATAACGCTTACTAAAATACAAATTTTGTTATGAAATAAAAGAACACAATCCACTACATAGGGTGTACATTACTACATGAGCAAGTTAATCTGTTTCCCAAGCAAACTAATCACACATAACAATGCACTATCGTCACGTTCAAGGAATTAGTCAATTTGGGAAGTCACTAATGGTACATACTACACATTAATAGTGTTGGTGAGATGGATATGTGGTGCCAAACTGCAATATAGGATATCGAGTGAAGAGCTAAGGAGAAGGTTAGGTATCAAGAGTATCAGTGGTGAGATGTGTACTAGCAGGCTTGATTGGTTTGGACATGTGGAGAGGATGGATGAACAAAGCTGAGTGAAAACATGCAAGTCCATGAATGTTGAGGGAGCTGCACCAAGGGGCGGACTAAAAAAGACGTGGGATCGGACTTTGCAGTCTTAAATCAAAGAACCTGACATGTGAGGCAGCTCTAACAAGGCTGCCTGGAACGCCGCCATTAGGACGTGAGATCGGAACCGTGCTTCATGTGGAGCACTCGGTCTTTAAATTTGTGAATGTATGCATGTACTGTATGTATGTTGTTTGGTTTATTTACTTTTATTGCAACTCATTATCGATTGAAATACTTATTATGTATATAATTATTGTTACATTTAAACATTCAAATTGTTCAGTGTACTTTTCGAAAACCTTCGTCTGTATATCATTTGTGTTACCTTACAGAACGGGCGTCAGTTTATATTTTGTGTTACCTTACAGAACGGGCGTCAGTTTATATTTTGTGTTACCTTACAGAACGGGCGTCACTTTATATTTTGTGTTACCTTACAGAACGGGCGTCAGTTTATAATTTGTGTTACCTTACAGAACGGGCGTCAGTTTATAATTTGTGTTACCTTACAGAACGGGCGTCACTTTATGATTGGTGTTACCTTACAGAACGGGCGTCAGTATATAATCTATGTTACCTGACAGAACGGGCATCACTTTATAATTTGTGTTACCTTACAGAACGAGCATCACTTTATAATTTGTGTTACCTTACAGAACGAGCATCACTTTATAATTTGTGTTACCTTACAGAACGAGCATCACTTTATAATTTGTGTTACCTTACAGAACGAGCATCACTTTATAATTTGTGTTACCTTACAGAACGAGCATCACTTTATAATTTGTGTTACCTTACAGAACGGGCGTCACTTTATAATTTGTGTTACCTTACAGAACGAGCATCACTTTATAATTTGTTACCTTACAGAACGAGCATCACTTTATTATTTGTGTTACTTTATAGAACAGGCATCACTTTATAATTTGTTACCTTACAGAACGAGCATCACTTTATAATTTGTGTTACCTTACAGAACGGGCGTCACTTTATAATTTGTGTTACCTTACAAAACGAGCATCACTTTATAATTTGTTACCTTACAGAACGAGCATCACTTTATAATTTGTGTTACCTTACAGAACGGGCGTCACTTTATAATTTGTGTTACTTTACAGAACAGGCATCACTTTATAATTTGTTACCTTACAGAACGAGCATCACTTTATAATTTGTGTTACCTTACAGAACGGGCGTCACTTTATAATTTGTGTTACTTTATAGAACAGGCATCACTTTATAATTTGTTACCTTACAGAACGAGCATCACTTTATAATTTGTGTTACCTTACAGAACGGGCATCACTTTATAATTTGTGTTACCTTACAGAACGGGCGTCACAAAGATTGTGGAGTGACGTACAAGGTGGAGGTGGAGGAGGGTGGAAGGATCATCAGAGAATCACCACAAGGTCCAGGACATTCATTTACCCCAGTTAACCTGAAGCCGGACGAGGCGTACAAGATCATCGTCACAGCTTTTCCTTCTGGGCATACGGATCAGATTGGTTTTGTTACTCTTCCAAATGGTAATTATATGGTGGTATTTTTTGTTAAAGATTGCTATTAGATCGATATCCAGCATTCGATAAATATATATAAAATCGTAGTCATGTACTTAACGTTTAACTGTCTTGATGGTGTAATGGGTAGTGTTTAAGATATGTATGTGGTAACCCAGGTTCGAATCCCGGGAGGATCACATGCTTTCATTAATTTCATTGGGAGGTGTCTGGTGTTGGGAGTGAAATTAATAAATAAGATTATTATAGCACTATGCCAATATCAGCAAAAGTCATGACATGATGGGACGCTGTTGTGACGAAACTTGATTGTATTATATTCCAAAAGGCAACCATGTCTGAGCCGTTACAATGCATGTAATGAAAAACAGCGTTAAACCATTGTATGTATGCAATAGATTGACTAAATGCCAGTAGGGGAAAAGTACAAAATCTATTCTTCATAATTATTTGTCTTTATTGAATTGCTTGCGAGATATTTGGCAGCGATTAATGTAGTTACTCCTCTAAGTGGTAATCATGTGGTGGTAGTTTTTCTTATAGGTCTCGAGTCGATCACCCCCGCTAAACAAATAAATACATAATAATAATAATGATAATGATAATAATAATAATAATAATAATAAAGTAGATGTGCCGTTTTGCCCAAAATCAAAACGGCATACCCAACTCTGCGATGAGTTACCATCGTCACTACTAATACCATCATCAATCACAATCATCACTACTACTGCCATCATCACTAACTGCCACAATCATCACGACTACTGTCATCATCACCATTACTATGATCATCATCACTACTACAAAATCAATCATCACTACTACTCTCACCATCACCACTACTACTGTCACCATTGTCACTACCATCATAATCACTACTATCATCATTGATACTACAACTATCAACCATCATCACCACCATCTTACAATCATCATTACTACTGTCACCATCATCACCATTACTATGATCTTCATCATAACAACTATTGTCATCATCACTACAACTTTCACCATCACTACTACTCATCATCATCACAAATACTCACACCATCGTCACTACCATCATCACTACTGTCATTATTATCACTACAACTATCAGCCGTCCGGCTGGCTCATTTGATAGCGTGCCTGATTCCCATCTTGCAGGTCTCGCGTTCAATCCCCGCTCAGATTGAAAAGTTTTTTCTGGGATATAGCCGGCGGTTACCATCTCCCCATGAGCAAGGGGGATGGGTAATGGTCTCTGGTAGACTAAAGAAAGCCAAGCGCTTGTAAATCCTCGAAGGAGGAGAACGGGTGCTATATAAGTAACCAGACGATTATTATTATTATTATTACTTGTCACCATCATCACTACTATTATGACCATCATATCTAATACTGTCACCATCATATCTACTACAGTCACCATCATATCTACTACTGTCAATATCATCAATACAACTACAACCATCATCACTATTATCACCATCATCACTACTATCACCATCAATCCCACTATTACTACCATCACTTCTAATGCCAACTAAACTAACTTAACCTAGCAAATACGTAGCGAGATGTTTTCGCCCCCAGGGGCTCACACACTAAGAATGACATCATTGCTTGGTGGGGGTGGGGGGGGGGGGGGTGTAAAACCATAATTTGGACCTAAAATCATAACTATTGCACAAATTCAAAAAATATGTTTTAAATTACCGTCGCATTCACGCACCGAATGTCCGTGTGAAGTTTGGTGAAAATCCATCGAACGGTCTAGGAGTTATCGGACAGACATACAGACGTCTCACCATTATCATCACATCTGAGACATGTGTATGATGTGTGGCTTTCTGTGATGTGTGTGCCCCTATGGGGCACACACACACACAGGAAATAGGTACAGGGGAGAGGGGGGGGGGGGGGGGGGCTGGTTGAGGGTGGGGGGGGGGGGGCAAAACCATTTTTAGGACCTAAGATCATAACTATTGTACAAATTTAAACAAAAATAATAATTACCGTCGCATTAACACACCAAAGGTTCGTGTGAAGTTTGGTGAAAATTCGTCAAACGGTCTAGGAGGAGTTCTCGGACGGACAGACAGACATTTCGATTTGCATGTACCACTATACGGGGGGGGGGGGGGGGGGGCGATACCACTCTGCTTACGCAGAGTTGATAAAAATCAGAAATAAAAATAAAGTAGACGTGCCATTTTGCCCAAAATCAAAACGGCATACCCAACTCTGCGATGGGTCACCATCATCACTACTAGTCACTATCACCATTACTATCATCAGCACTACTGTCATCACTACTACTCTTACCATCATCACTACTACTATCATTATCACTACTACTGTCATCACTACAACTTTCACCATCATCACTACTACTTACCAACATCACTAATACTGTCACCATCATCTTACAATCATCATTACTAATGTCACCATCATGAATACTATTATGACCATCATCACTACTACTAGTACTGTCACCACCATATCTACTACTGTTGTTGTTGTTGTTGTTCCCCAGGCTGCCTGGCCGAACAGCCCCAAGGTCCCGAGCAAGGCCAAGGCCATAGAGCGCCCCCACAAAACCCTCCCTGCTTACCACTAACAAAACCCAGGTGACCGAAGCCACTCTAAGGGAGGGAGCTGAGGAGGGCGCGGAAACGCCCGAGAAACCAAAGCCCCACTGTTATCATCATCACTAACATCATCATCACTACTGTCATCATTATCACTAAATCTACAACCATTATCACTGCTATTATCACCATCATCACTACTATCAGCATTATCCCCACTATTACTACCATCACTTCTAATGTCAACTAAACTAACTTAACCTAACAAATGCGGTCACCATCATCATTAATATCATCAGCACTACTACTATTATAATCATCACTACTACTCTCACCATCATCACTACTACTCTCATCATCACTACTACTCTCATCATTACTACAACTTTCACCATCATCACTACTACGTACCAACATCACTAAGACTGTCTCCATCATCTTACAATCATCATTACTAATGTCACCATCATGAATATTATTATGACCATCATCACTGCTACTATAGTCTATTTTTTTCCAGCTGTGGGTAAATTGTCAAGTTTCTATCTTTGTTACTCAGCTATAAGGTAGATTTTGTAGTGAAATATGATGTTAATAATGAAAACTTGGCATTATACGACACACAGCCATAGTAGTTTCATATATTTCCACACAGTATCAAGAAATCAGCTAATAAGAGATTCAATTTACGATAAGCTGGAAAAAAATAGAGTATAGTACTGTCACCATCATATCTGCTACTGTTATCATCATCACTACCATCATCATCACTACTGTCATCATTATCACTAAATAGAGTATAGTACTGTCACCATCATATCTGCTACTGTTATCATCATCACTACCATCATCATCACTACTGTCATCATTATCACTAAATAGAGTATAGTACTGTCACCATCATATCTGCTACTGTTATCATCATCACTACCATCATCATCACTACTGTCATCATTATCACTAAATAGAGTATAGTACTGTCACCATCATATCTGCTACTGTTATCATCATCACTACCATCATCATCACTACTGTCATCATTATCACTAAATAGAGTATAGTACTGTCACCATCATATCTGCTACTGTTATCATCATCACTACCATCATCATCACTACTGTCATCATTATCACTAAATAGAGTATAGTACTGTCACCATCATATCTGCTACTGTTATCATCATCACTACCATCATCATCACTACTGTCATCATTATCACTAAATAGAGTATAGTACTGTCACCATCATATCTGCTACTGTTATCATCATCACTACCATCATCATCACTACTGTCATCATTATCACTAAATAGAGTATAGTACTGTCACCATCATATCTGCTACTGTTATCATTATCACTACTGTCATCATTATCACTAAATAGAGTATAGTACTGTCACCATCATATCTGCTACTGTTATCATCATCACTACCATCATCATCACTACTGTCATCATTATCACTAAATATAGTATAGTACTGTTATCATCATCACTACCATCATCATCACTACTGTCATCATTATCACTAAATAGAGTATAGTACTGTTACCATCATATCTGCTACTGGTATCATCATCACTACCATCATCATCACTACTGTCATCATTATCACTAAATCTACAACCATTATCACTGCTATTATCACCATCATCACTACTATCAGCATTATCCCCACTATTACTACCATCACTTGTAATGTCAACTTAACTAACTTAACCTAACAAATGCGTCGCAAGTTTTTCTCACCCCTTGAATGATGGCATTCTGTGTGAGGGCACTCTCACACATAACGCCTGCATCATTGCTTGGGAACAGGTACAGGGTTGGGGGTGGTTGTCCTGAGAGGGGGGGGCAAAACCATATTTTGGACCTAAAATCATAACTATTGCATATATTAAAAAAAAAAAAAAAAAAGTACTGTCGCGTTCACGCACCGAATGTTTGTGTGAAGTTTGGTGAAAATCCGTGGAACGGTTTAGGAGGAGTTATCGGTCAGACTGACAGACAGACATGTGTATGATGTGTGGCTTTCTGTGATGTGTGTGCCCCATAGGGGCACACATTCACACACAGGGAATAGGTACAGGGTGGGGGGGGGGAGGGGGGCAAAACATGTTTTTGGACCTAAGATCATAACTATTGCACAAATTCAAAGCAAAACAATTAATTACCGTCACATTCACGCACCGAAGGTTCGTGTGAAGCATGGTGAAAATCCGTCAAATGGTCTAGGAGGAGTTCTCGGACAAACAGACAGACATTTTGGTTTGCATGTACCACTATACGGGGGGAGATACCACTCTGCTTACGCAGAGTTGATAAAACAAAATAGGGTATGTGCCTCGGTATATATTTAGATAGCGTAGATTGATTAGATACGAATTCGGGAAACGGTAAAGACACTATTTTTATATCTATAATATTCCTATACAGTCTTCGAGAGATTTGGCAGTGATTATTGCAATTACTCTTCCAAGTGGTAATACCATAATGTAAGTTTTTGTTATGACTAGTACATTGACTATACTTTGTTTCATTTCTTCTGACGATAAATTGAATCCCTTAGGAGCTATGTTTTCGATACTTAATGGGAAAATATGAAACTACCATGTCTCTGTATTATACTGTATTTAGGCCAGTTTTACATAATTAGCGCCACATTTCACTACAACATCTTCAAAATAACTGAGCATATTTATGGGAACTTTTTAATTTACCGTCAGTTGAAAAAGAAACAGATTATAGATGCAAGAAGGGCAGAAATACAGAAGATATTGCCATATCTATATCTACTGTATATTGTTGGTAAATAGCCTTCAAGAGATCTGGCAGTTGTTGTTGTTGTTGTTGTTCCCCATGCTGCCTGGCCGAACAGCCCCAAGGCCCCAAGCAAAGCCAAGGCCATAACCGAGCGCCCCCACAGAACCCTACCCGCCGACCACAATAATGCCTGGGTGACCAAAGCCACTCCATGGCGGGGAGCTGAGGAGGGTGCGGAAACGCCCGGGAAACCAAAGCCCCACCCAGGGCCCTGTGCCCCTCAGCAATTATATGAAGAGAAAGTTGAGGGGCAAGGGAAAAATGTGACGCTTTGGCTTCCAATCTTGGTAGATTGGGAGGTCAATCCACGGAAGAGAAGCCGTCACTTGAGATCTAGAAAATATATAAGTAAAAGGAACAGTCAGAGTAAGCTATGGGTATGGCAGAGATTGCTCAGTTCTCACTCTGATAGACCAGCCCATCACCACAGATGGGCAGATCTGGCAGTGATTATAGTCGGTTTGTTTTCAACTGGCGGTAAATTCAATTCTTTACCAACTGATTTATCGAAACTAAATATAAAAAATGGTGAGGGATGGTCCAATCCAGAGTGAGGTTTGGCAGTCTAAGTAAATACATACATTCATTCTATCTATTTATCTATATGTCTACTCTGGCACATACCCCATTATTTTATTATTATTATTATTATTATTATTATTATTATTATTAATAATAAAAGATGGAGGGAGTACTTCAGTGAGTTGCTAAATGAAAGGAATGAAGAGCCAGCAAACATAGCTGGATATGGTATGGGAGGGAGAAGAAGAGAAGTAGTGGAGGAGGAGGTGGGGATCAGGAGGTCAGAAGTGTCGGAAGCCATGAAAAGAGTGAAGTTGGGGAAAGCACCAGGAACAGATGGAGTGTGTGGGGAAATGTTAAGGTATGGTGGTGAGATAGTGATAGAATGGGTATGGAAAATGTGCAAACTAGCATGGGAGAAGGGGAGTGCACCCGATGACTGGAAGACTGGCATAATAGTCCCCCTATATAAGGGCAAAGGGGAAAGAGGAGTGTGTGGTAACCACCGAGGAATATGTCTTCTAAGCGTAGTAGGGAAGGTATACAGTAGGGTAGTGATTGAGAGAGTGAGAGTGAGAACGGAGAAATGGATAGGCGACGAGCAGGGAGGTTTTAGGAAGGGAAGAGGATGTGTAGATCAGATTTTTACCCTGAATTGTGTTGTGGAGAAGTATCTGGAGAAGAAACAAAAGGTGTATGTTGCCTTTATGGACTTGGAGAAGGCCTATGACAGAGTGGATAGAGAAGGTTTGTGGAAAGTACTTAGAATATACGGAGTAGAGGGCAAGTTGCTGAAAGCAGTGAAGAGTATGTATGAGGGTGCAAAGGCGGCAGTACGTGTGGAGAGTGAGCAGAGCGAGTTCTTTGACCTGAATGTTGGTTTGAAACAGGGGTGTGTGATGTCCCCGTGGTTGTTTACTGTATATATGGATGGAGTTATGAAAGAAATACTATCAAGAGCAGTGGATGTTGGTGTATCGCTGAAAAGGGAGGGAATTGAGTGGAAGCTACCTATACTGCTGTTTGCGGATGATACAGTTCTGATGAGTGATAATGAATGGGAGTTGCAGGGTCTGGTAAATGAGTTTGGAACAGTGTGCGAAAAACGGAATTTGAAGGTAAATACGGGGAAGAGCAAGGTTATGGTCTTCGAAAGGGGTGAAGTCACAGAGTGTGAGGTGAAGCTGAACGGTCAGGCTATGGAGATCGTCAACTCTTTTAAGTATCTGGGCAGTGTGTTGAGTAAAGATGGGACTATGGATGAAGAGGTGCGGGAGAGGGTACAACAGGGGAAGAGGGTTGTAGGAACGCTAAAAGCAGTAACAAGAAATAGGGTGGTCAGTAGGGAAGTGAAGAAGTCCTTGCATGACAATGTGGTAATCCCGACACTGACTTACGGAAGCGAAGCATGGACGTTGGTTGAGAGACTCAGACCAAGAGTGAGAGCAGTGGAAATGAATTACTTAAGGAGTGCGTGCAGTTACATGGAGGGATAGACAGACTAATGAGGAAGTAAGAAGGAGGTGTGGTGTGGAGGTAGATGTGCTGGAAAGTGTGAAAAGGAACAACTTGAGATGGTTCGGCCATATGGAACGTATGGAAAGCGAGAGAATGACTAAGAGGGTGTACGAGAGCGAGGTGGAGGGACAGAGGGGGAGAGGTAGACCGATTATGAGGTGGAAGGATGGAGTGAGGAACTACATGAACGAAGGCGGTGCTGGTTGGGGGGAGGGGCGTCGACTGACTGGGGACAGAGGTGCATGGGGGCGGTTCGTTCGTGGCCACCCCTTCGGGGATCACGGCGTCAGGCAATAGATAGATAGATAGATTATTATTATTATTATTATTATTATTTATTTATATATTCATGTATGTATATATTTAGTGATATATATATTTATTCTTTATTTGTATTAATTAATAAATTAATTAATTTATTTTATGTTTTTATTTTATTTTTTGGGGGGGGCAACTCGAGACAGAGCCCGAACAAGGACAACACAACAAAAAACAAAATACAAAATCACACACATCTAGGTCGTCCAGGAGAAATACCCAGAGACCCAGGCCCATTTGGGGTCTCCAACAAACGATTCCCAGGTCCTAGATCTCTTGGAGAGGCTCCGATTTCCACAAGCAGACCCACAAATAGGCAGCCATTTTGGCACCAACGCTAATGCGCCACCAAAATGACACTTCCGCCATGGCGAAATTGGCTATTTGCAAAAGTGTTGGCGAAAGTGCCCAGCTCTGCAGGTTCCCCATGCCTGTACTGTCCGAGCTACTACAAGGCATAGGAAAAGGGAACAAGGTATTCAGTATTCTAGACCTCTTCAGTGGGTACTGGCAAGTTGGAATGGATGAGAAATCAACAGAAGTCACTGCGTTCTCTACCCCCAGTAGACACTAGTGGATACTACGAATGGCTATGCATGCCGTTCGGACTAAGAAACACACCCCTCACCTTTCAAAGGTTAGTAAACAATATTTTGCGGGCCTATTGGGTGACTCAGTCTTCGCCTACCTGGACGACATCATAGTCTGTAGCAAAGACGTCAGCTCTCATTTCAGCAAACTCCAACAAGTATTGGAAAGACTTCAAACGGCAGGTTTACGTATCAAGATCAGCAAGTGTGATTTCCTAAAGGGGAAAATCAAATTCCTAGGTCATCAGAGGGACGCAGAAGGAATTCACACTATGAACGACAAGATCGTCGCGGTACAACATTTTCCACTTCCAAAGTCGGTTGAGAATGTCAGAAGCTTTATCGGGCTTTCTGGCTACTACCGGTCTTTCGTGAAGAACTATGCGAGTCTAGCGAGGCCTCTGACACAACTTCTCTGGAAGGACGCTCCATTCACATGGGGTCAAGAGGAAGCATTCACCAACCTCAAAGAAGCACTCACCAAAACGCCTGTCCTAGTTTTCCCTGACCATGATAGACCATTCACACTCTGCACCGACGCCTCTCTCAAAGGGCTAGGAGCTGTTCTAATGCAACCAGATGATCGAAGCAAGATGCAAGTCATTGGATATGCAAGTCGGGTGTTGAATGATGCTGAGACTAGGTATCACACGATGGAATGGGAAACCCTTGCAGTAGCCTGGGCATTGAAACATTTCAGAGACATCATTCTTGGTTATAAAATCGACATCTACACAGACAATGAGGCGGTAACAAAGATATTCAAGGGTGGTAAGAACCTCACTGGCAGACTAGCGCGGTGGTACGAGACGGTATTGCAGTTTGATCCGACTCTGTATCATATCAAAGGTAAAGCTAACGTGGCGGCAGACGCACTCTCACGAAATGTTCAAGTAGCCCCAGTGATCCAGCTACCGACGCTTACAGAAGCCCAAGTGAAAGAAGAGCAAAGCAAGGATCCGCTGTGGTCCAAAGTAATCTATTCCTTAGAATCAGGGGATAACACAACACTCCCAGAACTACCCGTACCTCACACGAAATTCCGGTTGCTGGACGGACTAGTAGTTAGAGTTATTCCCACAGACCTTGACGCACACCCTCGTGTAGTGATTCCAGACACGCTTACAGAAGCAGTACTTCAACAGCAACATGATGCTCCCCAAGCTGGTCATCCAGGATGGGACAGAACGCTTGACGCTACCAGAAGGAAGTACTACTGGAAAACGATGAGAAAGGATATTGAACAACACATAGCAAGATGTCTCTCCTGTGCCCAGCACAAGCGAACCTGTGATGGTCCCGCACCAATCTTGGAGTATCCAACGCCTTCACTTCCATTCGACACTGTATCAGTGGATTTGCTGAAGTTTCCGTGGAGTCACCAGGATTCACAGTATCTTCTATTATGTGTTGATTTCTTCTCAAGATTCGTAGTTCTAGTCCCGCTTAAAACTAAAACAGCGGATGAAGTTGCTCATGCACTAGTAACGCATCTCATCTGTCCATTCTCCTGCCCTAAGACGCTCCTCTCGGACAGCGGGTTGGAATTCAAGAACCAGGTGATTGCAAGTATCTGTGATATCTTCAATATATCAAGCAATCGTACATTGCAGCATACCACCCAGCCTCAAAGGGGTTGGTAGAACGCATGAATAGGACACTCCTAGAAGTCCTACGCCATGTAACAAACCCGCTCCATGAAGCGTGGGAAGACTGGCTTCCACAGGTGGCAGCTTGTGTAAACGTCTCTGTAAACTCCTCTACAGGTAAGACGCCACACTACATAGTCTATGGACAGGACAAGATTCTGCCATATGACCTGCTATCCAAGCCTAGCACACCAGTCTACAATCTAGAGGACTATGCTAAGAGACAACTCCAGATCTTTAGCAAGATCCACCATCCAAGTCCGAGATCATTTACAGGCATCCCGTGCAGAAATGATAAGGAAACAGCACAAAAGAGCACACCAAACTGTTCTTGAAGTAGGTGACAAAGTTATGTGCCTAGATCCGACGAGAATGACTAAGCTCTTGCCGAAGTATAGTGGACCCTATGTCGTTACGGACACAGCATCCGGTAACAAGTTTGAGGTTCGAGACCCTACCACAAACAAGGTAGAAGTAATTCATGGCGACAGGTTAAAACGGATGAGCCCAGAACTCTCCGTAGATGGCCATATTATACCTGATCCATCACCTTCGGCAGTGCAACCAAATGCACCGACCAAAACTGACTCCGCACAGACAAACGAGTATAGGCGGAAACTTCGTTCTGCTAGCAGAGCGTTCTAAGACCACTCTAGTAAGAGAGTGAAGTAAGACCACTCTAGTAAGAGAGTGAAGTGAGACCACTCAAGTAAGACCACTCTAGTTAGAGAGTGAAGTATTCTATACACATCATCGTTCTGTTAACGTCACATATCTGTCAGAGCAAGCCATTCCCCACGTACATCCTACTGGGCGAGTGAAGTATTGTATTAGTAACCCTACGAGTAGAATATTACCCTTTCTCCCGAGAAAGATGATCTGGTTAATGAAAGCCCTTCTTCTACTTGGAACACTATTTATTGTTGATTCTACGACACCCTCGTATCTGAAACCTGGCGCCCTTGTAGCCCAAGTTGGAAGAGTGCTAATTGCGGAAGATGTAGTAGCAGTTCAGTATGATTTCGGAGATCTCTTTGCAATCCCCTGTGGTGTTGAGATGCTCCAACGTCGCCTAGACAAATTACACTCTACTTTTACCTTCCTACTGACTAATCAGACAATGCCCCGTGACTTACGACTTACAGTTATACTCCAACGCTCACGTGTAGCTCGTATAAATCGTAAATTACGGAAGATCCAATTGGTCCTGCCTGAAGACCCTATCCAGGTAGCCAAACACGCTCACTCACGGTGTACAAAGAGAGGACTTTTCAATTTTGTTGGCTTGATCTCCCATGAGCTTTTTGGAACAGCCCAAGCTTCTGATGTTGAAAAGCTGGGAAAGAGACTTAGTGTGCTGGAGACAGCAGCAAGAGCCATGAATAGAGTCTTGAAATACGACTCAATAGCAATGAAGGATGTATTCACGACAGTTAACTCGGTAATTTCGACAATGAATAACTTTACACATGTAGTTAATTCTCTAGTTTCTGATGGACATTCCTCAGATAAAGTCATATACTTGTCCGAGATCCTGCAAGCTACTGAGGAAGATGTTAGCGAATTATTTCTGGGTACGAAGAGGGTTATAGCATATCTCGTTGATGCTGCCCTAAGCCGAGTCACCAGTGACCTAGTACCTGTAGAACATCTCAGTACGGCAGTAAAGATAGCGAAAGACCAGTATTCCCTGATGCCGCTATTTGAAGCAGGTGAATGTGAGTTCTACTACCCTCTACTGGAAGCAGTTCTTACGCACTCATCAATTTTAGTCCACATCCCGTTCAAGTCCTCACACATGTTCAATGCTTGGAGAATTATCCCGTTCCCGTTTCTCTTAGACGGAATATTACTAACCGTGACTGACACAGCGGACATGATGCTCGTCTCCGACGACCTTCAACTTGTGACTGTGACTGACAATGACGCACTTAACTTATGTAGATCCTCGTATCTTCATCTATATGTGTGTCCAGCGTATGTGTTTTCCTTTATGTCCCCGGACTAAACTGCATGCGAACTTACCTTGACTCAAGCCACTGTGACTGACACTGGAGCTATGAAAGACTGTACTTACGCCCCGGCTCCTCAGCTCCCTGTGTTTCATAAACACTTGCTAGATATTCAGTTCTTTTACTTCCCTAACCAGACCCAGGTGTCTCTCATTTGTCAAGATTCTAGAAATGTATTTCACACATGTGAGTTAATCGTTATTAGAAATGTATTTCTTAACCACGTAACATTGAGGTTTGATTATGAGTAAATTAAGTTACAGGATCGCTTCATAGATTCGATTCAGGTCTCACTCAAATAATATGAAAAGCAAAAATAATATTTTGAAGCTAAAAAAAAAATCTTCAGCTTAGGAAATCACTAGAAGTAACATTAAAACAGCCATGTTAGTCTAAGGCGATATTACTAATATGAGACAATAGTATCACCGTACTAAGCACCGTAAAGCAATGTAAGCTTAATTAAAAGAAAATGAAAGAACTCGTAAGTCTTAATATAAAACAATAGTATTACTTTTATCATAACCCAATTACTTAAAGAGTTGCTTTAGTCCACAAGTCAGTCAACTAAAATAGTTAAGTACATAATAGTAGCATTAACGTTAATTCCCAATCAAATAGTTAAGTACATAATAATAGCGTTAACGTTAATTCCCAATCAAATAGTTAAGTACATAATAGTAGCATTAACGTTAATTCCCAATCAAATAGTTAAGTACATAATAGTAGCATTAACGTTAATTCCCAATCAAATAGTTAAGTACATAATAGTAGCGTTAACGTTAATTCCCAATCACATATCTCACTAACCAACATAACGTAAGTGTTTACACCGAACACACTTAACACACACTTATATAATCTGACTGACAGTCACAATCCCATTATAATACTTCACCCCGTCTTCCTCCAGCTGCAAGTTCACCTTCCCAACTCCAAATGAGACTGATTTAAATGCCCACTACTCGGGTCTTATATACTATGCAATGATGGTGTAGGAACGAATCAGGAGGCGTGGGCTGGTGCGCACCCCAATCACAGCTCCTCTAGTTGAGTAAGAGGTGCGTGGTCCAATGGAGTCTCCTGGCGTCGAATCATCGTCATAGCGTCGGGTCATCGTCATAGCATCGGGTCATCTAAGTAGTTTGCAGGGTCCCCTATGACGCACGCAGGTGTGAAGGTTTGTTTGATGGTATGCGGACGAGCTGGTTTCCCCCTCGCTGGTTCGCTCGCTGGTCGGCTTCGCCGCCGGGGTAGTTTGGCACTCCTTCAACTCTTAATTCTAACCCTTAAATAAACATACAGGGCTCCGTATGTAAGAGTATATATGTACAATATATATATATATATATATATATATATATATATATATATATATATATATATATATATATATATGTTTCTAATCTCTCAGTGGGGTTCGAACCACCGACCGTCAGGACGATAGCCGACGCTTTAATCAACTACACCACGGCAGTCTAAAAGACACTCAACTCTCTATCCTATTTATGTTAAGGAGAAGGGAAACTCACTAGGCGAATATAGTTCAATTCATACCTAGTCGTAGGATCCGTATTCCAGAATACCATACAAGGATATCTGAGTGTCCCGACGCAACTCGGGCCGAAATTGATTTCATTTAATTCTAACCCACCAAGCATGAGAGTTACAAATATTGGGTATATATCACAAATATACGTGAGCCACTACATGTTTCTAATCTCTCAGTGGGGTTCGAACCGCCGACAGTCAGGACGATAGCCGACGCTTTAATCAACTACACCACGGCAGTCAAAAGTTGCGTCGGGACACTCAGAAATCCTTGTATGGTATTCTGGAATACGGATCCTACGACTAGGTATGAATAAATTGAAATATATTCGCCTATTGGGTTTCCCTTCTCCTTAACATAAATAGGATAGAGGGTTGAGTGTCTTTTAGACTGCCGTGGTGTAGTTGATTAAAGCGTCGGATATCGTCCTGACGGTCGGCGGTTCGAACCCCACTGAGAGATTAGAAACATTTAGTGGCTCACGTGTATTTGTGATATATATATATATATATATATATATATACTGCATATGTGTGTGTAGAATAATATATCATAGATATAATAATACATATGTTGTAGATATTTATCATTGATTTATAAATTACAAGTTAACTTATCTACTATTATATAAATATAAGAATCTGAGATAAGGTCATCTTGTTCAATAATCCATCATCACCCTTCCGCGCACCTCTGGACGCGATTGCGTCGTTACAGGGATACTTTAAAACCTTGTGACCATCATGGGTGTTTCGAAACATTCAGTTTAATTACTTCAACCTCTGCAGTTGTCTTCGAACGAGTTGTGGGAGAGGTAATTATGAGATTAAGATATTTATATTTCTGAATACTAAACGGCAATACCCGGACCTGAAAGGATTAATTATGTTATGAACTTCTCTCTCATCATCTCTCCCTGTCACCACATATGCGTGGAGTAAGGGATACCATTCGAAACTCGTATGCGGGAGGCTCTTTGCCGTGCTAACCAAAGTTAGGTTAGGTTAGGCAAATTGACCACAATGCATTGTAGATGAGCCACACACACACATACACACAAGGTGGCACAGAATTCGGTTACGCACGTAGCACAAATTGGTAACGCTACCTTCTATACATATTTGTAGCCAAGCGGTAAGCTACGTGAGACCGTCCCATAGTTAATTTGTTTTAGCAAACCAAATGTTTATAACCATTCTATATATTTCTTTGTATAATGGTCAATTAAAAACAAAACAGTTTGTATAAGATACTGGTAGTTTTAAAGTTGATTATAATATGTGTGGATGAACGAATGAAGACATTAACCCTTATTTAGCGGCGAGCAACATAAGTCGAGTTAAATAAAGCTGGACTATGTGGCGGCGCTCGACATAACTCGAGTGGCAATTTCAGCACGTAATGTGGCTGAGAGAGAGAGACAAGTGGTGGCAGGAGACTAGCGAGCGTATGACTGCTCCAGACCACCGCGGCGAACCTACTGACACAAATCTCAGCTCCCTCCTCCCTCTTTCACTCGCTACATACTCAATTATGTACCGAAAGTACCGAATTACCTGCTTTTTGCACTCGCGTTGCACGGTTATTGCAAGAAAACTATCCATCATACAAGGATCGTTATGGTGTCATTCGAAAGCTCTGTTTATGCCCTTTCAGGGATAGGTACTTGTTTTACGTTCTGGGTCTTATTTAGGCATGAAAATGATCACGTAAACAGCCCTATTTTGGCTAAAAACACCCCGCTGTGCGGTACACATAAATAAACCGCATAGGCCGCTCGTAAGGTGTTAATGCTAGATGCTAGGGTATATATGGGTATTGAGAGGGATTTCTGTGACCATTACGTAGAAGTTGTTACAATTAGGATACATAAGAAGTGCGTGAAGAGAGCTAGTGTAGGGCGGGAGATAGGTGCAGTGGTGAAGAGGATGGAGAGGTTACAGGAGAAGGAGTTCAGGGAAGAGTTCAAGAGAGCAGTAGAAAGACGATTAGGTAGGTTTGACTTGGAGGGTATGGAGGAAGTAGAAGAGGTGAGGAAAGTGTTTAAGGAAGAGATGTGTGCTGCATGTGAAGAGGTATGTGGAGTTAGGAAAAGAGGGAGGGAAGTGAAGGGAACAGCATGGTGGACTGAAGAGATAAAGTTAGCTAACAGTTGAAGATAAGAAGAAAGCATATAGAGAGTGGTTAGGTAGTAGAGGGAATGAAGATTTGGAGAGAGAGAAAAGGGAAAGGTACTTGGAGACAAATATTGTGGTGAAGAGAGTAATGCAGAAAAGTAAGAGAAGAGTAGAGAAGGGTTTGAAAGATAAAAATGGGTGAGTGCCAGTCAAGAAGCAAGAACAAGTCGAAAGATGGTGGGATTATTTCAACAAATAGTTGAACGTAAAGAATGAAACGGCAGCAAACATAGTTGGATGGGGTTTGGGAGGAAGAAGAAGAGAAGTAGTGGAGGAGGAGGTGGGGATCAGGAGGTCAGAAGTGTTTGAAACCTTAAAAAGAGTGAAGATGAAGAAAGCATCAGGAATAGATGAAGTGTGTGGGGAAATGCTGAGGTATGGGGGTGAGATAGTGCAAAGGAAATCAAGCAAGAACAGGTCTGGTGACCCTTATAGGCTGCTTGTCTTCCAAAACACTGAGGATCAATTGTCCAAACAGTGGTTTGGAGTGGGTAAGGGAACATTGGAAAGGGAACTACTGCCCTGGAACTAATGTCCGTGGCAGGATTAGGAAGTTGGTAGGGGACAGATGGGTTAGTAACTGAGGGGGGGATAAAATAAAGTAATTTATTTACAAACGCAGTAAGTCGCGGGTTTGATGCAAGATATTTGTCTAGGCGAAGTTTAAATGAATCAACGGTGCTGCAGTCTATAACGTCTCAGGGAAGCCCATTCCACAAGTTGACAACTCGATTGAAGAAGAAATTCTTAGATTCGTGCGAGTTAAAAGATTTACCGATAATTTTGCAACCGTTTCCCCGCGTGTAATTAGATTAGTCGAAAGTGAAGTACTTACTACAGTTCATATTGTCAATGCCTTTGATGATTTTGAACACTTTAATTAAGTCGCCTCATAATCTGCGCTGGGTTAAAGGAAATAGATTTAATTATCTAAGACGCTCTTCGTATGGTTTGTTCTTTAGGCTAGGTATAATTTTGGTAACTTTACGTTGAACTCGTTCTAGCTTGTCTATATCTTTTTGGTAATAAGGGCACCAGGACCCAGATTCACTATCGGTCGTAGCGTGCGACGTCGTACAGCAACCTACGATCGTTCCTAAGGGAGTGCGGAAGGTGTATTCTCGAACGCATCGTTGAGCTCCCTTACGGCTCCTTTTCGGTTATTTTCACCGAGGCTTCTCTTGACCAATCAGGCGCTTGGCCTTTGTAAATAAACAATATGTCAGCCACATGACTGAAGCGCCAAGAAGAACCTAATATACTTTAATTTATGAGCTTGTCATTGTTTAGCCTGGCTAATTCGATCCACCACAGCCAGCAGGAAGAAGAATAGAGTATCTTGTGAATTGATGATAAGAAATTAGCCTAGCTAGGCTACAGGGAAGCCTGTTAGTGGCCCAAGTTAAAGGATTTTCGACGGATTGATCATTGATAATTATATGTTAGGCTAGTTGGGAGTGCATTATTTATACCTTAACCACAGTATATTGTTCTACTTTACCATGTCTACACCTAGACAGGGCGAGCCAAACCAAAATGCCAGACTTTACTATGTCTATGCCTACACAGGCAGTTCTAGCCAACGCCAAGCCAAAATGCCAGACTTAGCCTAGGCCTAATTTTTCAAAATAGGCCTAGGGCAATTTTTTTGTATTCACAACACCTCAAGGCCTATCTACCTTTTCAAAATAGGCCTAGCATAGGCCTCCTCAATCTATTATCCAACAGTTGGCCATGGGAAATAATGATAGGTTGAGGGGGGCTTTGTTCCCCTCACCTCCCATGACTTATTGCCATCATCAAATATATTACCAGCATGGGACTAATAACAGCTAGTTAACAATAAGGACGGTATGCCTGCAAACACCATCTTAACCTGCTAGGCTTCTACTTTACCATGCTTAGGCTACACCAAGCTAGGCATTGCTAGCCTAACCAAAATACCATACGTAGGCCTAACTTTTCTAGCCTAAATAGCCCTAACTTTTTCAAAATAAACCTAGGTTATATCCTAGGCAAGGCTAAACAAAAATATTCACAACACCATATAGGCTAGCCTATTATTTTTTGTTTAGACTATGCCTAGGGTAATTCTTTTCACAATGTTTTTCCTGTGATACTTTCAAATTTGTTGAGGAAATAGGCTACCCTAATCTAACCCCGCTAGGCATTGCTAGCCTAACCAAAATACCATACATAGGCCTAACTTGTCGAGCCTAAATAGCCCTAACTTTTTCAAAATAAACCTAGGTTATAGCCTAGGCTAGGCTAAACAAAATTATTCACACAGCGTTTATTATTTATTCATTTTTTAGGAATAAATGAAGGTTAAAATATACTAATGGTAGGCTACGTGTTGTCGCAGCATATGAATTTGTGCATCAATTAACCTTGACTAGGTCTAGGCTGGCATATGTAGGCTATTCATAGCTTAATTCGGCCTGTCATAAGACATTAAGGATACAAATATATTCATACTTTGTATTAAATGCCTTAATGGTGTTTTAACACAAGTTAACAATCATATTGCGCTATTATTGCCTCAATAATGACTTAGTGTGTCATAAAGAGCTATACTGCAGACGAATTTGTTATGGTCGCGGGTTGTGTTATCGATATGTGTGTACCTATATCCGGGTCAAATTCATGTAAGGGTGGTCTGGACAACCCTTTGCGAAAGGGGATTTTAGGGGCTTCCTACGATCAAAGATGGCCGCTACTACGCTTCGTGAATACCAGCGTTGAGACGTAAGGGAACGGTAAGGGAGTTTTCGGATCGTACGACCGTTAGTGAATCTGGCTCCAGGATTGAACGCAGTATTCCAGAAGAGGGCGGATTAAGGAATTGTAAAGGGTTAGGATAACTTCTTTGGATTTATGCTCAAATGACCTGCCTATAAAGCCAATTATTATGTTTGCTTTCATAAGAACTTCTGAACATTGTTGACTCGGATTTACTGTAGGTTACTCGATATTGTTACCCCCAGATCGGTTTCTCTGTTTACATTCTTAAGCTGAGTGCCATTCATCGAATAGTTTGCTTTCTCATTTTGGTATCCGATATGTAGTACTTTACATTTATCCGCATTGAAACTCATTTGCCAAATTTGGGCCCAATGTGACAACTTATCTAGATTGTGTTGCATATCTTCAACTTGTTCTTTTGAGAGTACGCTATTTGCAATTTTTGTATCGTCATCAAATGTTGAGATTGTACAGGTGAGACCCTCATCTATGTCGTTGATGTAAATTAGAAAGAGAATTGGTCCTAGTACCGATTCCTGAGGTACCCCGCTACTTACATTGGTCAATTTAGATGCATACCGTTTATGACTACTCTTTGCTTTCTGTCGCGGAGCCAATTTTCTATCCATTTCAACACACCGTCTTGTATTCCATGCGCTTTTAGTTTTAGCAGTTAACGTTTGTGGGAAACTTTGTCAAAGGCCATTTGAAAATCAAGGTATATAATATCTACAGCTTTACTCTCATCATAGAGGTTGAGGATATCGTGGAAGAAGTCTAAGAAGTTTGTTAAACAGGAACGTTTGCTACGAAAGCCATGTTGAGTATCTTTAAGTATGTTATTTTCCTCCAAGTGATTTACGAGTCTGTCTCTTATGAGCGTTTCTAGCATTTTACATACAACTGAGGTTAAGCTAATTGGATGATAGTTACTGGGTAGGGATTTGCTGCCTTTTTTTTAAATCGGTGTTACATTAGCTAGTTTCCACTGATCAAGCATAGTTCCCAGACTGCAAGGATTTATTGAATAGCAATGTCAGTGGTTTGGAGAGCTCATCCTTAGCTTCCTTTAGAACTCTAGGTGAGATTGTATCAGGTCCGGGCGTTGTATTTACCTTGAGTTTGTCTAACTATTTCAATACTTCTCTCTCTGTAATGGTGATATTGCTTAGAACATCAGAATTATCTATCTGAATCGGCGATGCTGTAGGGATATCAATGAGGTCTTCTGTTGTAAAAACTGATGCAAAGAAGGTATTGAGGCATTACTCATTTGTACTTCGTCTTTGGTATATTCTCCATTTTCATCGACTAACGGTCCCCTACAGTTGAAGTAACTACTCTCTTCTTTCTGATATAACTATATATTTTTTTGGGGTTGATTTTACTTTGATTCGCAACATGTTACTCCAGGGTCTTTTTACTTTGCTTAATTAACCTTTTGGCTTTGCGTCGTAGTTCTACATATTTCACCCGTTCTTCGTCATTTTGTGAGGATTTTAATCTATCATTAGCAAACTTTTTAGCAAGCAAACAGTTTGAAATATCTTTAATCCACCATTTGGGCTTATCATTATGGCCTGTACGTCGTATTTCGATGGTATGCAGTCTTGCACTGCTTTTAGGTAAGTGTTTGCGAATGATTCCCAAGATGTATTTATGTCGTTATTGTTAATTAAAAAGCTCCAGTCAGTTTCTTTAAACATTGCTCTAAGTTTACGAAAGTTTGCTTGCTTGAAATTAGGAACTTTCTCGATGCTGCTATTTGGTTCGTTACTGGTAAACTTTAAACTGAAAGTTATCGTACGATGGTGGCTGTTAATGAATTCATCACCGACATTCAAATTCTCTATCAATTCTTCTTTTGTTGAAAGTACAAGGTCAAGGGCATTATTTGCGGGGGTAGGAGATCTAACAAATTGATATAGCGAACTCTCTTGAAAGTTTGCATACAGGTCTTATCCAGAGTGTGAAGTAATACTATCTCCCCACTTGGTCACAGGTAAATTGAAGTCGCCAAATATTACGGTATCTTGCGAGTTACTTAACCCACTGAGCCCCAGTAGCTTAGCCAGCAACAAGAGAATTTGACAGTGAAATTAGATGAAGCCTACAACAAGATCAACGTCCTCACCATGAAGCTGGAATCACTCCAAGAGTTTGTAACACTCAACGTTGGAGTACCGCAAACTTCAATTGTCACCGCAACTCCAGCAGCCACCAACGCCCCAACGTCAATTGCCAACAATTCAACGCCTGCAGTAGCCATTTCATCTGATGGTTCCGATACTCAAGAAACAAATAGTAACTCTCTTCCCCCTCAAGACAACTTCCGTGTCGTGAGGAACAAGGTTTGCCCCAAGACCAGGAAACCCATACCGATTACCGAGTGTCAAAACCGCTTCCAGATACTCGCAGACTCAGATGACGAAGCGGAAATAGAAGAAGTCCGGCTCGTGGGAGACTCGATGATACGTGGTCAGCTCACAGAGTTTTGCGCCAGAACACCTAAGACCAGGAAGCATTTTTGTATCCCTGGTGGTGGTGTGGACGACGTAGTTGCTGCAGTTGACGAAGTATCTAAGCTGGCCCCTGCTAATACAATGTATGTCATCCACGTTGGATCCAACGATGTACAGCGAACCCGGTCGGAATATTTGCTTTTAAAGTACCAGCAGCTGATCAAGTCGTTTAAGGAGAAGTCATCAAGGATCATCGTCTCAGGAATCGTCCCCCGGCTTGGTGTAGAGAGCCGATTTTACAACATAGCCACCAGCACAAATCGTTGTCTAGCAATCCTCTGCAGGAAGGAAAACGTGGGATTCGTCGACACCTGGGACAATATCTACTACGATGACTATTTGTTTTCGGATGATGGAGTTCATCTGAACCAGGTGGAAGCAGCACGTTTTGGACGTCTTCTCAACGATGCGGTGAAGGATTTTCGGAGAAGAAATCGACTCAGCACAGGACAACCAGGAAGGAGGACCGAAGACAGCGAGGGCGGCAACCTGCGAAGGAATTAAATGCTAATCTGTCAAGAACCGCGAACTTGGATAAAGCTCCACCAACACGACCCAAATTCAAAACCGCCAGGGATAACGACCGAGGACCGATGTCAGCCATGAATGTAAATGTAGATCCAATCAGAACCAACATTTTGATTAAAGAACGTTCTGTGAGTTCTAAACCCGCAACTTTAAAGGTTTTCTATGCAAACGCTCGTAGCATACGCAATAAATTTTCAGATTTAGAGGAACTAGTGTTTACTGAAAATTATGATGTGATTGGTATAACAGATTCTTGGCTCAATACAGTAGATAGAGACTTTTTAGCAGAGTATTCACTTCCCGGTTATGTAATGTTTGAGAAAAGCCGAATAAATAAAAATGGAAGTGGCATTTTATTTTATATCAAAGAAAGTCTTAACCCGACCCTCTTGTCAAAACCTCAAATTGTGAACGTCGACACATCTTTTGTGCTAATAAAGAATAATAAAGGTACAAAAAAAATACTTGCATTAATATACAGACCTCCAGCTCAATCAGTGCAAACTGACCGAGAAATTTATGAACAAATTGCAGATGTAAGTAACTCACAAGATACCGTATTTATTGGCGACTTTAATTTACCTGTGGCCAAGTGGGGCGATACTCTTACTTCACACTCCGGACATGACTTGTATACGAATTTGCAAGAGAGTTCGCTTTATCAATTTGTTCGAACACCGACCCGTGGTAATAACGTTCTTGACATTGTACTTGCAACAAAAGAAGAATTAATAGAGAATTTGAATGTTGGTGATGAATTCAGTAACAGCGACCAACGTACGATAACTTTCACTTTAAACTTTACTAGTAACGAACCAAATAGTAGCATCGAAAATGTCCCTAATTTCAAGAAAGCAAACTTTCATAAACTTAGAGCTATGTTTAAAGAAACTGACTGGAGCTTTTTAATTAACAATAACGACATAAATACATCTTGGAAGTTATTCGAAACCACTTACCTAAAAGCAGTGCAAGACTGCATACCATCGAAAATACGGCGTCCAGGCCATAATAATAAGCCCAAATGGTGGAATAAAGATATTTCAAACTGCCTGCTTGCTAAAAAATTTGCTAATGATAGATTAAAATCCTCACAAAATGACGATGAACGGGTGAAATTTGTAGAGCTACGACGCAAAGCCAAAAAGTTAATTAAGCAAAGTAAAAAGACCCTAGAGTTACATATTGCGAATCAAAGTAAAACAAACCCGAAAGAATTCTATAGTTATATCAGAAAGAAAAAAGTAGTTACTTCAACTGTTGGACCGTTAGTCGATGAAAATGGAGAATACACCAAAGACGAAGTACAAATGAGTAATGCCCTCAATACCTTCTTTGCATCAGTTTTTACAACAGAAGACCTCAGTGATATCCCTACACCATCGCCGATTCAGATTGATAATTCAGATGTTCTAAGCAATATCACCGTTACAGAGAGAGAAGTATTGAATTGTTTAGATAAACTCAAGGTAAATAAAACGCCTGGACCTGATACAATATCGCCTAGAGTTCTAAAGGAAGCTAAGGATGAGCTCTCCAAACCACTGACATTACTATTCAATAAATCCTTGCAGTCTGGAACTATGCCTGATCAGTGGAAGATAGCCAACGTAACACCGATATTAAAAAAAGGCAGAAAATCCCTATCGTCCAATTAGCTTAACCTCAGTTGTATGTAAAATACTAGAAACGGTCATAAGAGACAGACTCGTAAATCACTTAGAGGAAAATAACATACTTAAAGATACTCAACACGGCTTTCGTAAAAAACTTTCCTGTTTAACAAACCTCTTAGACTTCTTACACGATATCCTCATCCTCTACGATGAGAGTAAAGCTGTAGATATTATATACCTTGATTTTCAAAAGGCCTTTGACAAAGTTCCCCACAAACGTTTACTGCTAAAACTAAAAGCGCATGGAATACAAGACGGTGTGTTGAAATGGATAGAAAATTGGCTCAGCGACAGAAAGCAAAGAGTAGTCATAAACGGTAAGGCATCTAAAGGGACCAATATAAGTAGCGGGGTACCCCAGGGATCGGTACTAGGACCAATTCTCTTTCTAATTTACATCAACGACATAGATGAGGGTCTCACCTGTACAATCTCAAAATTTGCTGACGATACAAAAATTGCAAATAGCGTACTCTCAAAAGATCAAGTTGACGATATGCAACACAATCTAGATAAATTGTCACACTGGGCCCAAATTTGGCAAATGAGTTTCAATGCGGATAAATGTAAAGTACTACATATCGGATACCTAAATGAGAAAGCAAACTATTCGATGAATGGCACTCAGCTTAAGAATGTAAACAGAGAAACCGATCTGGGAGTAACAATATCGAGTAACCTAAAACCGAGTCAACAATGTTCAGAAGTTGTTAAGAAGGCAAACAAAATAATTGGCTTTATAGGCAGATCATTTGAGCATAAATCCAAAGACGTTTTCCTAACCCTTTACAATTTCTTAGTCCGCCCTCTTCTGGAATAATGCGTTCAATGCTGGTGCCCTTATTACCAAAAAGACATAAACAAGCTAGAACGAGTTCAACGTAGAGTTACCAAAGTGATACCTAGCCTAAAGAACAAACATACGAAGAGCGTCTTAGAGAATTAAATCTATTTCCTTTAACCCAGCGCAGATTAAGAGGTGACTTAATTCAAGTGTTCAAAATCATCAAAGGCATCGACAATATGAACTGTAGTAAGTACTTCACTATCGACCAATCTAATTACACGCGGGGAAACGGTTGCAAAATTATTGGTAAATCTTTTAACTCACACGAATCTAAGAATTTCTTCTTCAATCGAGTTGTCAACTTGTGGAATGGGCTTCCCCGAGACGTTATAGACTGCAGCACCGTTGATTCATTTAAATTCCGCCTAGACAAATATCTCGCATCAAACCCGCGACTGACTGCGTTTGTAAATGAATAACTTTATTTTATCCTCCCCTCAGTTACTAACCCATATGTCCCCTACTAACTTCCTAGTCCTGCCACGTTAGTGGCAGGGTAGTAGTTCCATTTTCAATGTTCCCTTACCCACTCTAAACCACTGTTTGGACACTTGATCCTCAGTGTTTTGGAGGACAAGCAGCCTAGAAGCGTCACTAGATATGTTGTTGCTTGATTTCCATTGTACTCCTTTGTACTCCTTTGTACTCCTTTGTACTAAGTAACACTGCACGATATTTCGCTGTGTATTGACTGATAAACTTTGTGTTTATCACAAGACTCCTGCTCGGACAGGGCGCCACTAGCGCCATCTATTGTTTTGTTTTGTTTTGTAAACAAACGCTCTCTTACTATTTTATATCAAATCGTAGCCCATAATTTTACCCATTACCTACTGTAGTAAGTATCTATTTAACTGCCTTGTATGTAAGTAAAGCTTTGCATATTAATTTGCTAATAAACAATATTGTTTACTAACTAACCTGCCTACAGGGACTAATGCCGACGACATTTTGTAAACAAACTTTTTGGGGGGATTATACTTATTAAATTCCAGCCAATTTTGTATCAAATCTAAGTGCATTCATTTATCTTTTCCCCCTCGATATATTCTTGACTTTTTCTCCTCAGACTGATTTTACTTTAAGCTAAGGGTGGTATTTGTACAAACTAACCTAGCCTAACCCAACCTGCCAAGCTTTTAACCTAACCCAAGCCTAGCCTAGCCTACTGTATAGCCAGCCAATCTGTTTTTTATTATTAACTCTTGTAGATATTGTATTTAGTATCCTACTGTAGCTACTGTATATATATCTGTAATTTTAGTTGTTGCTTGCACGATCTTGTAGTAACCTTTGACTGATACACTTTTTTTATCTAAACAGAGTAGGCTACTGCTTTACTAGGCTACAGCGACACCAGCTCCATCTGTTGACACAGTATATTAACCCCTTGTGTGCAGTCACACTTTGTTTTTATATAATCTCTATTTGGTGAATTGTATATTTAGTTACATATTCTGTTATATATATATTTGTTTAAGGTTAGGTTATTTTTGTTTTCGGTTAGTCTAGGCGCCTATATCATCCCTCGTGGCCTATTTCTGCGTACTTAAATTTTTAAATTTTCAGTTAGGCTATCACCGCTGGTGGCCTATCTCTGCGTACCGGTATTTCATAATTTTTTGTATTGGTTATTTTTGTTTTCGCTTATAATAGGCTATCACCCTTGGTGGCCTATTTCTGTTTAAATAAAAATAAATTTGTTTTCGGTTCGGTTATCACTGCGTATTTAAATTTAATTTGATTTTGTTTTAATTTTCGGTTAGGCTATCACCGCTGATAACCTATTTGTGCGTATTTAAAAATTTGTGTTTTCGGTTAGGCCTATTTATGTAAGTTAAGTGACCTGAAGTGAGTTAAGTGTTTTTATAGTGAGATAAGTGTTTTGTAAAGTGAGTTTAGTGTTTTTAACACCTTACGAGCGGCCTATGCGGTTTATTTATGTGTACCGCCCAGCGGGGTGTTTTTAGCCAAAATAGGGCTGTTTACGTGATCATTTTCATGCCTAAATAAGACCCAGAACGTAAAACAAGAATCTATCCCTGAAAGGGCATAAACAGAGCTTTCGAATGACACCATAACGATCCTTGTATGATGGATAGTTTTCTTGCAATAACCGTGCAACGCGAGTGCAAAAAGCAGGTAATTCGGTACTTTCGGTACATAATTGAGTATGTAGCGAGTGAGAGAGGAAGGAGGGAGCTGAGATTTGTGTCAGTAGGTTCGCCGCGGTGGTCTGGAGCAGTCATACGCTCGCTAGTCTCCTGCCACCACTTGTCTCTCTCTCTCAGCCACATTACGTGCTGAAATTGCCACTCGAGTTATGTCGAGCGCCGCCACATAGTCCAGCTTTATTTAACTCGACTTAAGTGGTGAGCCGCTTTTTAACACTAGATTAGCGGGCTAGCGGTTTATTTATATGTACCGCCCAGCGGGGTGTTTTTAGCCAAAATAGGGCTGTTTACGTGATCATTTTCATGCCTAAATAAGACCCAGAGCGTAAAACAAGTATCTATCCCTGAAAGAGCATAAACAGAGCTTTCCAATGACACCATAACGATCCTTTTATGATGGCTAGTTTTCTTGCAACAACCACGCAACACGAGTGCAAAAAGCATGTAATTCGGTACTTTCCCCATACAATTCAGTATGTAGCGAGTGAGAGAGGGAGGGAGGAGGTGGCATTCGTGTCAGTAGGTTCGCCGCGGTGGTCTGGAGCAGTCATACGCTCGCTACTCTCCTGCCACCACTTGTCTCTCTCTCTCAGCAACATTACGTGCTGAAATTGCCACACGACCTATGTCGAGCGCCGCCAGATAGTCCAGATTTATTATACTCGACTTATGTTGCGCGCCGCTAGTTAGGGGTTAAGGGTTAAAGTGAGTTAATTGTTTTTAAGTGAGTGAAGTGATCTGAAGAAAGTGATCATCACCATGCCTCGTGCCTGTACCAACTGCGCCGGTAGGTTTGGTGCTTCCATGTTTGCTCCTGCCGATCCACAAGTCTGCCGACTCTGCCAGCAACGAGAAGATTTGACAGCAAAATTGGATGAAGCCCACAACAAGATCAACGCCCTCACCAGGAAGCTGGAATCACTCCAAGAATGTGTAACACTCGATGTTGGAGTATCATTAACTCCAATTGTTTCAACTCCAGCATCCACCACAGCCCCAATGTCATCTGCCAACAATCCAACACCTGCAGTAGCCACTGCAACAGATGCTTCTGATGAACCTGAGCCGACATGAAACCAGGACAGCCGCCCTGTTCACCTTAGTCTCTCCCCCACTCCTCATGCAAGAAGCCTGCTAGCACAAACAGTACCAACCCCTCGCCCCTGTTCTAACCACTCCTCTCCCCGACCTGTACGCAGAGTCTCGCCACCACATATTTCCGGATTTACACCAGTGAGGAACGGTACACGATCAACGCAGAAAAGGTCTCATCTACCAGTCACAATGTCAAACAGATTTGAGATCTTGGTAGAGATGGAAGATGAACCAGAAGAGACCAGGCTCGTTGGGGATTCCATCCTACGAGGACAGGTCGAAGAGTTCTGCGACAGAGTCCCAAATCGATGAATTTTTTTTTGCATCCCAGGAGCTGGACTGGACGACATTGTCGAAGCCTTCGAAGATACCACAAAGGATGCAAACGAAAATACCCTTTTTGTCATCCATGCTGGTTCAAATGACATCATGCGCACCAGATCCGAAGAGTTGATGGAGAAATATCGCAAGATGATCCAGCACTACAAAAACAAGTCAAGGAATATCATCATCTCAGGCATTCTCCCCAAGATCGACGCACCTGACGAATTCTACGACAAGGCCTTCAGCACAAATAGCTGACTAAAATATTTGTGTCTGAAGGAAGAAGTTGAATTCATCAACCTCTGGGATCATTTCTATAACCAGCCTACTCTGTTCCGCAAGGATGGCATTCATCTAAACCCTGTGGGTTCAGCACGCATGGGTCGTCTCCTACACGAAGCAGTCTGCAGCCATGGATCAAAAAACGCCATCCGACAAGAAGCAGCAGTGACATAAATCATCCAACGCCAAGCAAAAAATAGAGGCAACCGAGGACCACCAGCGATAAGGACCGAAGACAGCGAGGACCGAGGACAGCCATGAACATACATGTAGATCTGATAAGAACCAACAATATTATTAGAGCATTGCGTGAGTTCTAAAATAAAACATTTAAAGGTTTTCTATGCAAACGCTCGTAGCATACACAATAAATTTTCAGATTTAGAGGAGCTAGTGTTTACAGAAAATTATGATGTGATTGGTATAACAGAATCTTGGCTCAATACAGAAGATAGAGACTTTTAATCAGAGTATTCACTTCCCGGTTATGTAATGTTTGAGAAAAGCCGAATAAATCAAAATGGAGGTGGCGTTTTACTTTATATCAAAGAAAGTCTTAACCCTACTCTCTTGTCAAAACCTCAAATTGTGAACGTCGACACATCTTTTGTGCTAATAAAGAATAATAAAGGTACAAAAATAATACTTGCGTTAATATACAGACCTCCAGCTCAATCAGTACAAACTGACCGAGAAATTTACGAACAAATTGCAGATGTAAGTAACTTACAAGATACCGTAATTTTTGGCGACTTTAATTTACCTGTGACCAAGTGGGGCGATACTCTTACTTAACACTCTGGACATGACTTGTATACGAACTTGCAAGAGAGTTCGCTTTATCAATTTGTTCGAACACCGACCCGTGGTAATAACGTTCTAGACATTGTACTTGCAACAAAAGAAGAATTAATAGAGAATGTGAATGTTGGTGATGAATTCAGTAACAGCGACCATCGTATGATAACTTTCACTTTAAACTTTACTAGTAACGAACCAAATAGTAGCATCGAAAAAGTCCCTAATTTCAAGAAAGCAAATTTTCATAAACTTAGAGCTATGTTTAACCCTTAAAAAGCGGCCCACCACTTAAGTCGAGTTAAATAAAGCTGGACTATGTGGCGGCGCTCGACATAACTCGAGTGGCAATTTCAGCACGTAATGTGGCTGAGAGAGAGAGACAAGTGGTGGCAGGAGACTAGCGAGCATATGACTGCTCCAGACCACTGCGGCGAACCTACTGACACAAATCTCAGCTCCCTCCTCCCTCTCTCACTCGCTACATACTCAATTATGTACCGAAAGTACCGAATTACCTGCTTTTTGCACTCGCGTTGCACGGTTATTGCAAGAAAACTATCCATCATACAAGGATCGTTATGGTGTCATTCGAAAGCTCTGTTTATGCCCTTTCAGGGATAGATACTTGTTTTACGTTCTGGGTCTTATTTAGGCATGAAAATGATCACGTAAACAGCCCTATTTTGGCTAAAAACACCCCGCTGGGCGGTCCACATAAATAAACCGCATAGGCCGCTCGTAAGGTGTTAAAGAAACTGACTGGAACTTTTTAATTAACAATAACGACATAAATACATCTTGGAAGTTATTCAAAATCACTTACCTAAAAGCAGTGCAAGATTGCATACCATCGAAAATACGGCGTCCAGGCCATAATAATAAGCCCAAATGGTGGAATAAAGATATTTCAAACTGCCTGCATGCTAAAAAATTTGCTAATGATAGATTAAAATCCTCACAAAATGACGAAGAACGGGTGAAATTTGTAGAGCTACGACGCAAAGCCAAAAAGTGAATTAAGCAAAGTAAAAAGACCCTAAAGTTACATATTGCGAATCAAAGTAAAACAAACCCGAAAGAATTCTATAGTTATATCAGAAAGAAAAAAGTAGTTACTTCAACTGTTGGACCGTTATTCGATGAAAATGGAGAATACACCAAAGACGAAGTACAAATGAGTAATGCCCTCAATTTCTTCTTTGCATCAGTTTTTACAACAGAAGACCTCAGTGATATCCCTACACCATCGCCGATTCAGATTGATAATTCAGATGTTCTAAGCAATATCACCGTTACAGAGAGAGAAGTATTGAATTGTTTAGATAAACTCAAGGTAAATAAAACGCCTGGACCTGATACAATCTCGCCTAGAGTTCAAAAGGAAGCTAAGGATGAGCTCTCCAAACCACTGACATTACTATTCAATAAATCCTTGCAGTCTGGAACTATGCCTGATCAGTGGAAGATAGCCAACGTAACACCGATATTAAAAAAGGCAGCAAATCCCTACCCAGTAACTATCGTCCAATTAGCTTAACCTCAGTTGTATGTAAAATGCTAGAAACGGTCATAAGAGACAGACTCGTAAATCACTTAGAGGAAAATAACATACTTAAAGATACTCAACACGGCTTTCGTAAAAAAAATTCCTGTTTAACAAACCTCTTAGACTTCTTCCACGATATCCTCAACCTCTACGATGAGAGTAAAGCTGTAGATATTATATACCTTGATTTTCAAAAGGCCTTTGACAAAGTTCCCCACAAACGTTTACTGCTAAAACTAAAAGCGCATGGAATACAAGACGGTGTGTTGAAATGGATAGAAAATTGGCTCAGCGGCAGAAAGCAAAGAGTAGTCATAAACGGTAAGGCATCTAAATGGACCAATGTAAGTAGCGGGGTACCCCAGGGTTCGGTACTAGGACCAATTCTCTTTCTAATTTACATCAACGACATAGATGAGGGTCTCACCTGTACAATCTCAAAATTTGCTGACGATACAAAAATTGCAAATAGCGTACTCTCAAAAGAACAAGTTGACGATATGCAACAATCTAGATAAATTGTCACATTGGGCCCAAATTTGGCAAATAAGTTTCAATGCGGATAAATGTAAAGTACTACATATCGGATACCTAAATGAGAAAGCAAACTATTCGATGAATGGCACTCAGCTTAAGAATGTAAACAGAGAAACCGATCTGGGAGTAACAATATCGAGTAACCTAAAACTGAGTCAACAATGTTCAGTAGTTGTTAAGAAGGCAAACAAAATAATTGGCTTTATAGGCAGGTCATTTGAGCATAAATCCAAAGACGTTATCCTAACCCTTTACAATTCCTTAGTCCGCCCTCTTCTGGAATACTGCGTTCAATGCTGGTGCCCTTATTACCAAAAAGACATAAACAAGCTAGAACGAGTTCAACGTAGAGTTACCTAAATGATACCTAGCCTAAAGAACAAACCATACGAAGAGCGTCTTAGAGAATTAAATCTATTTCCTTTAACCCAGTGCAGATTATGAGGTGACTTAATTCAAGTGTTCAAAATCATCAAAGGCATCGACAATATGAACTGTAGTAAGTACTTCACTATCGACCAATCTAATTACACGCGGGGAAACGGTTGCAAAATTATTGGTAAATCTTTTAACTCACACGAATCTAAGAATTTCTTCTTCAATCAAGTTGTCAACTTGTGGAATGGGCTTCCCCGAGACGTTATAGACTGCAGCACCGTTGATTCATTTAAACTCCGCGTAGACAAATATCTCGCATCAAACCCGCGACTGACTGCGCTTGTAAATGAATAACTTTATTTTATCCTCCCCTCAGTTACTAACCCATATGTCCCCTACTAACTTCCTAGTCCTGCCACGGACATTAGTTCCAGGGCAGTAGTTCACTTTCCAATGTTCCCTTACCCACTCTAAACCACTGTTTGGACACTTAATCCTCAGTGTTTTGGAGGACAAGCAGCCTAGAAGGGTCACTAGATCTGTTGTTGCTTGATTTCCTTTGTACTCCTTTGTACTCCTTTGTACCTGTACCTTCTCCTCAGCCTCCCACAGACACGACCTCCCACAGACACGACACCCAGACACCATCACTGCCCTGATCGTGCGCAATGCCCTATCAATTTACGTGGGAGTGCCCGTGGTCCTGTGCGTGGGCGTGGCCGAAGGGTGTCTAAGGTGACCCTAATACGCCCCACCCCTGGCGGTGCGAGAGCAAGGGCTGTGTCGGCTCGACCAAGGCCGAGGTTGAGGGCAGGGGCAAGAGGGGCAAGAGTGGCAAGAGGGCCAAGAGGGGCAAGAGGCAGGGCAGAGCCCCCCCGCCGCCCTGATGTTGACTCCCCTCCTGACGACTCTGGTGACAAAGGTGCCGCTCAACCCGACGTGTGGGATTGGGTCGATGGAGACAACTATGTGCCCACGGACTACAACTTTGTGGACGGTGGGATTGGCGGCCCTACGCTCCCAAACCAGGGGCGGCAGACCATGAGACTGGAGATCTTCAGGCAGTTCTTCACTACAAATCTCGTGACTCTAATTGTTGACCAGACCAACTGTTACAATTATTATTTCATGGCTGGGAAGGAGCAGTCGAAATACTCCGCAAGGCTGTCATGGTCCTCCCTAGATGTCCCAGAGTTTTACACCTTCTTGGCCATTGTAATGCTGATGGGGGTCATAAGGAAATCCTCCATAAAAAAGTACTGGTCCTGGGATCCCCTCGTCCGAACCCCTATTTTTGGCCAAATTATGAGCAGAAATAGGTTCACGGCCATAATGGGGAACCTCCATTTCATCAACAGCCTGGCAGCCCACACCATAAATCAAAGTCAATCCAGAGGAATGAAGGACCCCATGGAGAGAATAAGACCCATTTTTGAGTACCTGAAGCTGAAGCTTGCTGCCGCCTTCAAACCCCATCAGAAGCTCGTTATTGATGAGAGTTTGCTGCTGTGGAGGGGGAATATTGGCATCCGGCAGTACATGCCCAGCAAACGACATCGATATGGCCTGAAGACCTTCGTGATGTGTGACTGTCGAACTGGTTACATCCAGGACCTAATTCTGTATCAATTATGTACGATTAAGTACGACAGGTTGGGTAAGAGGTATCCTCACCAGGATTCGAACCCACTCACTCCAGGTATATTTGGTGCCCGACTCTCCCAAATATACCTGGAGTGAGTGGGTTCGAATCCTGGTGAGGATACCTCTTACCCTAATTCTGTATATGGGCAAGAAAACAGAATTGGTGGAAACGAGGACATACAGAATTTCTGGGGCCGTCATCATTACCATGCTGCAGGCCTACCTGGACAGGGGCCACATACTGTACATTGACAACTGGTACACCAGCCCCTCCCTCGCCAAGTTCCTGCATAGCCGCACTACAGGAGTATGTGGCACCGTCAGGAGGTATCGGATCTTCATGCCCGAACTACCACCCAGGCGGGAAAAGTGCTCCATCATCCTCAAGCAGGCTAACAATTGTTACGTCCTGGGATATATAAACACTGGGCTCTTTCTATTGGACTAGGTATGCGGCAACAAGCAACAACGGAAAACGCTAGATCCAACCCTTATCTATAAACCCAGGCAACAAACCACCCTAAACCGTCAAGAGTCCTGCCTGGACAACGAGGTATCCTATGACTCGGTTACAGGGTGCACGCACTATAGACTGCTGATAGTCAAGCAGGCTATATAAAAGATCACACAATTAAGTTGACTTAAAGCTTCAAGGAAAGATAGATGACGGAATTAAATTGCAGAAACAATTTAATAACAAACTAGAAGAAAGTACATTTAACGTTACGTTAATTAATACAACTAATCACCCCTGCGTGAAAGAAGGTGAAAGCAAACAGTCCTCAAAACATCGTACAGGTAGACAAGATGCGGGTTTCTAAACTGCATGCGGCTACTGTAGGATCTGATGCTTAGCAAAGAAAGTACGTTACGGATTTAGAGAACTCTTAACTCATAAGCAGGAATAAATACTAGTGATAGGCCATACAGTGTATAATGGCATAGGTATAATTAAATAAAGGTAGCAACTCGCAACATAACCACTTACAGGTGTGTTTCTCACTCTTATTCAGGCAAGCCTGCTCGGACAGAGTCTCTAAGCCACACACTGACTCACAATGCTCACAAAAACGGTAAACTGTGGCACAATAACAAGCATACAGAGATAATAAACCCCTAGCTGTTAATCTGCCAGGTGGCAGAGGTCTAGCTGGAAGGATATAGGCTTCGGATACCCGGGCTGAGCCACCTGCTCTAGCCTAGGGATGTTCCAAGGCTGTGCGGCAAATTACTCTAATTGAAAGGGTGCTCTCTTGAGAGACTCAGATCGCAAGTATCTGACTCTCTCCTGGCGACCCTAAAACAAAAGCAAGACGTGCTAGCGCAGTGCTGAGTGGACTAGGCAAGGGCCGTCACACAACACAACACTAGACACACAGGGACACAGACAAGAAAATGCCCCCAGACTCCCACGGGTATCCTAGTAAAGTCGTGCGGGTCCACAGGACTCGCACCAGCAGACTTTACTTAAAGGATCGCAAAAAGCCTCCCCTCCGGTCTAGCCCCCGCTAACCTGACACAAGAACACACTAGCAAGCATGAAACCACCAAATATGAGACAACAAAAAAGCTTCCTAGGTCTCATTAACAATTACGTCTCTGCATAAGGCCCAAAATCCTATCTAGTTATCTGAGAGCTCGTCGTTAATACAATAATAGATATAAGGTCTATCAAGGGGATGGGATAATTAAATAGATTGGTGAAGTAGTGGAAGGAAGGTATACAAAGTAAGAGAGAAAGTTTCTAAGTGGGGTTGAGAGGGATAGATATGAAGGGTGTCCGAAGGGTACGACAGTGAGGTGAGCTTTGAGTCTTAAATCTGTCTGAACCCCACCCTAGGCATACAAATACATCCCAGGCTTGGCAACACTCAACACAGTTGCCGGGTCAAAATCCTCTACCCCGTGCGTGAGTCGAAACTAAGCCTAACGTTGCAAACAAATGTATGTGGCAACATCAGGCTCGTCCCAAGCTGGCAAGCGAAGCAATGTCCCAAGCCGGTCTCTCTCTCCCGCTCGTCTCCTCCCGCCCTCACTAGACTTACATCTTATATATTATAATGAAATAATCAACTATCGAGAATAAAATATACTAAGATGCGTTGGTTAAGAATAAGGGCAGCTACAAGCTGTGAAACAACATAAGAATATCCCAGACATTAGTTACATTGTCGTAGGATATATGCTAAGGAAAAGCTGGCCGGCCGGCTGCCACCAGCCGGTTTCTAAACGGCTGGGCAGCCGACGCGCGCGCATGCCCGCACGTGGTTACTATGCAGAAGCGTCACACCTCCCCCAAGATATAAGACCCTTGACTAAGTTCTTCATATCTAACAGAAAGCTTCTCATAGTACCACACACTGTTGCGACACAAGGCACTATATATAAACAAAATAAAGACTGTTGCGCTCCACCAAGCAAGTTCAACTAACTTAGCGACAATAAGCGAAAACATTCAACTTAGATACTGCTACAACATCTTATACAAAATTCTACACGTTATAATTTTTTTTTTTTTTTTTATAAGGTTTTTGCTTTTTTAATTTGTTTTTTTTCGGCTGAACTACAGTGACAGCCTATTTTCCTCCACACTCAACCCTGTTGCAGTCTAACCAACATCATCCACCCTTGATAGACAATCCGCTATCACGTTATCAGAACCGGCAATATGGCGTATGTCCAGATTATACTCCTGAAGCATGAGTGACCACCTGGTCAGCCTCATATTCCGGTTATGAAACTGATTCAAGAAATTCAGAGGGTGATGATCGGTATAAACCACTACGACTGGTCCGAAAGCAGGAACATATACATCGAAGTGCCTGAGCGCCAGCACTATCGCCAGGAGTTCTTTTTCAATTACAGAGTAATTCCTTTGAGCACTATTGAATTTTTTACTGTAAAAACTCACTGGATGTTCGATACCTTCATCATCTGTCTGTAACAAGACAGCCCCAGCCACTGGCATCAGTCGCCAGCTGAAAAGGTCTGCTGAAGTCCGGGGCCCTGAGTATGGGGTGAGTACATAACAGGTGATTCACCAAGGAAAACGCCTCTGCACACTCAGGAACCCACCGGAACTTCTTGTCCTTAGATAATAAGTCAGTTAAAGGTGCAAGTACAGTCGAATAGCCTTTGATGAAGCGACGATAATAGCCTATCATACCTAGAAACCGCATGATTTGTTTCTTAGTCGTAGGCTGGGGAAACTGATCGATGGCTTTGATCTATGTCTGTGGAGGGCACACCTGACCCATCCCCACCTCGAACCCCAGGTACAAAACTGTGGCTTTGACAAAATCGCACTTACCAAGGTTTACCACCAATCCTGCTTCATTCAGTTCATTAAAAAGCTGTCCGATGTGTGCACAGTGACTGTTAAAATCCTCGTCGTATATTATGACATCATCTAGGTACACCGTACAGTTGGGAATGTCGGCTACAATGTCGTTCATTAATTTCTGAAACGTTGCAGGGGCATTTTTCAGCCCGTATGGCATAACATGGCAACGATATGTGGCACCGTCCACCACAAACCCACACACCTCTCGCGCTCGCTCAGACAAGGGCAATTGCCAATAACCCTTAACAAGGTCTATCTTAGTGAGGAACTTGGCTTTTCCTATCTTATCCACACTGTCGTCCACGCGAGGGAGAGGGTAGGCATTTGTGGGGGTTAAACCATTCAACCTGCGGAAATCTATACAAAACCGCACCTTGCCATCTGGTTTGGGCTGCAGTGTGACTGGGGAAGTCCACCTTACTGCACCCTCAGAAATCAGCCCACGTTTCAGCATATAATCCAGCTCTTCCCTAAGTGCTGGTAATTTAATAGGGGGAACACGGTATGGCACTGATTTAAAGGGCGGGTGGTCCCCAACATCGACATCGTGCACCGCTTGAGTAGTGAGGCCAGGACGCTCCGCGAAAACAGCTGGGTTTGAATCAAACAATTGCTGCACAGCTACACGCTGTTGCTCAGGCAGGTGCAATATCAACTCGTGAGCCACTTGTCTAGAATTCCCCGCCCACTGATCCGCAGAAACATGACAATCCCAATTATCCTCCCCCGCAGCTTGACTGTCCCTTCCTCCTTCACCACGATCGCTGCAGATCAACACCGGGACAGTGAGAGGCTCGGAGGGGCGCCTCACATACTCTTTCATCAGATTTACATGGCAAAGTTGGTTCTTTTACTTACGATCAGGAGTAGCTACTAAATAGTCGAGATCAGAAACCTTCCTTACAACCCGATACGGACCAGAATACTTGGCAGACAAGGGGTGTCCCACCAGAGGCAGTAGTATCAGTACCTCCTGATCTACTTCAAACTCCCTCAGCTTCACCTTCTGGTCGTATCTGTCCTTCATCTGAGCTTGTGAACTCTTAAGGTTCCGACCTGCTACCTCCAAGCTCTTTAGCATTCTCTCACGGCTTTCAACTACATACATTAGAAGCGAGCATGGCTTTGTGACTCCCTCCCAGATCTCCTTGACTATGTGGAGGGGCCCCCTGACCTTGTGTCCAAAAAACAACTCGTTCGGGCTAAATCCCAAGCTCTCCCCAGGTACTTCTCTCGCAGCAAATAAAACGTATGGGAGACCTAGATCCCAGTCCTTCCCATTTTCCATGCAATAACACCGCAACATACTCTTGAGAGTCGAGTGCCACCTTTCCAAAACTCCCTGACTCTCGGGATGGTAGGCAGATGACACCACAGACACTATCCCATGTTGCTGCATGGTCTGCTTAAACAGAGCAGAAGTAAAATTGGATCCCTGATCAGAATGGATCTCCTGAGGGTATCCATAACGAGAGAAATAGACAAGTAGGTTTTTGACAACAGTCTTAGCCATCCCGTTGCGCATGGGGTAAGCATCTGGATACCGTGTTGCTACATCCATTACAGTTAGTAAAAATGTATTGCCGGCACTAGTGGGGGGCAATGGGCCAACCATATCGATAACTACTTTGCTGAAGGGCGGCCCAATGACAGGGATGGGTTGTAACGGGGCTCTCGGGATGACCTGATTGGGTTTCCCAACAACTTGACAAGTGTGACACTGTGACACCCATGACACGACACTCGCCTTTAACCCAGGCCACCAGAAAAGCTTGCTCAGAGCTGCCTCCGTCTTACGTGCCCCCAGGTGCCTTGCCAAAGGCACATCATGAGCTAATCTCAATAAGCTCTCACGGCACACCCTCAGTACTACTAACTGGTCCACTAATCCTGACCCGCCATCCCACTTTTTCTTGGAACCCTGATGTCTCCGATACAAGATCCCCTCGGACAAGAAAAAATCACCAGGCTGCGCATCCCCATCGCTCTCCAGTTCGACAGCACCATTACCACACACCCTGACTTCAGGATCTTCCAGCTGCAAGGAACATATATCAGCAGGTGCGAGATTATCCAAGTTCATCTTAAATAATTTATTTCCACCTCCAATGTCCCGCTGAGCCATCCTTTCCTCACGCTGCGCATAACGATGCTGTCGCAGAGTCTCTTCCTGCCCTGCACCTGCACTAGCGGTGACAGGCCCCGGGGCCTCTCCAGACTCTAACATAGGTGCCAATAATGAGTCACCAAGAAACACTGCTGGCTCAAAACTCTCCAATTGACCAACACTTCCCGTTTTCTTGTGACCTTTCCTCCGCGGTTTGATAGACTGAGGTGGTGGCTGCAAGGCTCCGGATGTCTGAGAACGCGTCACAACACACGCCATGGTTTGTATGCTACACTTCTCAACCCACTCCTGTTCCTCCCTACTAACGTCGGCCGCCTTCTCGGCAACGACCAAGGGTGAAACCTTAGAAGCAGGCACCGCAAAGTCGTTGCCGAGGAGGAGGTCGACGCCCCCAACAGGTAAGTTCTCTACAATTCCGACATCCAGCTCCTTCGCCACACCATCCACCTCCAGCTCCATCCGCACCAGCGGGTAGGACTTCGTAGCATTGATCCCCTGAACTACCACCACCCGAGCAGCGTTAATCGGTCTACCAGTAAGGTTCCTTAACAAGGTCTGAGAAGCCCCAGAATCACGCAATAGCTTAACTCCTCGCCTTTCGCCAGCCCACCTCACAAAACCATGCCCTCTATGACCCCCAAAGACGTCGCGGACAGGGTTCGAGCCTTCCGGACTCTTGAACACAGGCTGTGTCCCAACCTCTGGAGAACTACCCTTGGCAAACTCAGAAGATATAGGCAACACCCCTATGCTGCGGGCCAATGACACAACCTTGATTGGTGGCTTGTTCGGACAAGCATTTGCAAAGTGACCCTCCTTGTGACATGCAAAGCACTCTTTACTCTTTGGTTTCCCTTGGGAGTGGGAGGTACCATTAGACTTCTTATACGGGACGGTATTTGGTTTATGTTCAGTTTTATTGTCAGTGCTAGATGGTTTTGTGTATTTATGTGTATCAAAATTCTTGGGAGGGGGAGGGGTACGATCCTTTGCACCCGACTCACTCCTAGCTGCTGCTCTGCACCCTCGAATTAATGACAGTCGGAGGTCAGCCATTTCTGCTGCCTCCTGTTGAGTTCTAGGATTTGTTTCCTTTATATTTAATGTTAAGTCCCCGCCTGTGCACTTAAAGAACTGCTCCAAGAGAACCAGCTCACTCAACTCCTCAAATGTAGCTGCCCTCTCAGAACGCAGCCAATGTCGTAGTGCATCAGACAAGTCCCGGGCGTGTTCTAGGAAGGTACTATCCTTGCCCTTAGTAACACCCCGAAACTTCAAGCGGTAAGTTTCTGGTTCTAACTCATAGGCCCGTAGCACAGCCTTCTTTAGCTCATCATAAACTACACAGGATTCTAAAGGTAGTGCATCATACGCTTTTAGCCCCTTTCCTAGGAGTCTTGATGAAACTAATGCTGCCCACTTTTCCTGAGGCCACTGGTGTTCCTGACACTTCTCAAATCGCATAAAAAACTCAGCCACACATAACTCATCGAACACAGGAACTAGTTTAAGCAGGTGCGACAATGATTGGTCCCGATGTCTGTTACCTCCCCCAATATTTCGCCCTGTTACCTCCACTCGAGATCTTCCAGCTCCCTGTCAGCCCGATACCTAGTAGACTCTGCCTGCAGTTCAGCCTCTCGTATAGCTGTTCTCTCTGCAGCCTCAGCCTGAGCTCTAGCAGCCTCAACCTGAGCTCTAGCAGCAACCTCAGCCTGCACACTAACCTGTCTTTCGGCGGCCTCAACCTGAGCTCTAGCCTGTCTTTCGGTAGCATCAACCTGAGCTCTAGCAACCTCAACCTTGGCCATCTCAAGCCGAAACAACAAATCTGGAGTCAACCCTTGAGGAGGGGAAGGTGCATTTAATGGAGAGGGTCCCTGTGATTGAATTCCACGCTGCCATTGACCATCAACTTGGGGGTATGTACTATATTCAGGCACCCTGACGTTTGATATGGGGGTAGAGTGGAGGGGGGTCTGGGGACCGGGGCCCCCAGTCGCCTCTCCACCCAGGTCTCTCCCTTCTAAACCCAATATCAAAGTCCTCAGCTGATCTTTCCTCATGCCACTTAAACCCTGGTGACCCTGAAGACCTGCCACACACTTTAAGCCATACTTATTCAGCTTCAACACCCTGGCAGCGGTAAGGGGCACCTCTAAAAATCTTCTAGCACCCTCCTCGCTATCGACTAGCCACTCCACAGGTCTTTCTCCCTCCGAGCCGTATCGTGACCTTCACTGTGTTCTGATGTATTAGACATGTTTGTATACTGCAGTAATTATCACGGTTATAGAATGAGCCTTATCTCCTATGCAAGTATGTATATACTAATGTTATTTAAAGTCTTTAATGTGTTATATTGGTTGCTCAAAAAAAAAACTATGTCCACTGTATTCCTCTAATCATAAGGAATCTCAAAACAAATGACCACTATATTCCTCTGTTCAGTAAATCCTATGCAAGGTCGTCATTTGTTACGTCCTGGGATATATAAACACTGGGCTCTTTCTATTGGACTAGGTATGCGGCAACAAGCAACAACGGAAAACGCTAGATCTAACCCTTTTCTATAAACCCAGGCAACAAACCACCCTAAACCGTCAAGAGTCCTGCCTGGACAACGAGGTATCCTATGACTCGGTTACAGGGTGCACGCACTATAGACTGCTGATAGTCAAGCAGGCTATATAAAAGATCACACAATTAAGTTGACTTAAAGCTTCAAGGAAAAGATAGATGACGGAATTAAATTGCAGAAACAATTTAATAACAAACTAGAAGAAAGTACATTTAACGCTACGTTAATTAATACAACTAATCACCCCTGCGTGAAAGAAGGTGAAAGCAAACAGTCCTCAAAACATCGTACAGGTAGACAAGATGCGGGTTTCTAAACTGCATGCGGCTACTGTAGGATCTGATGCTTAGCAAAGAAAGTACGTTACGGATTTAGAGAACTCTTAACTCATAAGCAGGAATAAATACTAGTGATAGGCCATACAGTGCATAATGGCATAGGTATAATTAAATAAAGGTAGCAACTCGCAACATAACCACATACAGGTGTGCTTCTCACTCTTAGTCAGGCAAGCCTGCTCGGACAGAGTCTCTAAGCCACGCCCTGACTCACAATGCTCACAAAAACGGTAAGCTGTGGCACAATAAGAAGCATCAAGCATCTTGGTAAAGTCTTTGAAATTATATTAAATAATCACATAATTAAGCATCTTGAGAATAATAAATTAATCAGTGATAGGCAATATTGTTTTAGACGATGTCGATCAACTGCAGACATGCTTTGCCTTCTTACGCATCAAATCAACCAAGCTACAGACCAACATGGTGAAACACATACAATAGCACTGGATATATCAAAGGGCATTTGATCGTGTCTGGCATCAATCCTTATTGTCGAAGATGTCACACTACGGCCTTGCATCATTAGTTCCACTAATTTCTTCTTATCTTCATAACAGAAAAATATGTGTAATGGTAGATGGCCTTCATTCTCAATTTCACTCAATAAATGCTGGTGTTCCCCAGGGATCAGTTTTGGCCCCAATTCTGTTCCTCATTCATATCAATGATCTCATATCTACCACTCATAATCCAATACATTCCTACGCAGATGACTCAACACTCCACAGTTCCTTCACATTTACCAATTCTTTCACCCAACCCGATCTTATAAATTCAAAAATAAACACTGCAATTTCTCTGAACCAGGACCTTTCTAGAATTAATGGATGGGGACAAAAGAATCTAGTTTCCTTTAATGCACAGAAAACAAAGTACATTAAATTTTCTAACCGACAGAATCTCACTGACTCCCATATATTTGTTAATGATGTAAATATTCCCACTTCCCCTAGAATTGACATTCTCGGTGTAACATTAACTACTAACTTGAGCTGGACACATTATGTTAGAAGCATTGCTAAGAATGCCTCTAAAAAACTGGGACTCCTGTACAGAGTTCGAGAATTCTTCACTGACGAGCAATTGGCCGTAATATAAAAGTCATGTGCGTTCTCAGATGGATTACTGTTCACCTCTGTGGGGTGGAAGTGGAGTGGTTGCATTGAGGCAGTTGGACAAAATTCAAAATAAAGCTATTAGATTAATCAATAACCCTGCAATCACACAGGACCTTCCTACATTATCCATACGAAGAAACGTTGCATCCCTTGCATTATTCTACAGATATTTTCACAGCAATTGTTCCGAGGAACTTGCTTCAATTGTGCCGCCTCTCCACATCTTTCCCCGTAGAACTAGGGCAGCTGAGAGCGCCCATGAATTTACACTTTCTCCTCCACAATGCAGAACTTCTGCTTATCAGAATTCATTTATCCCCAGAGCTACTACTCTTTGGAATTACTTCCCTCGAATTGCTTTCCACAAACTTACAATCTACAAATGTTTAAATCCAGTTGTTACAAACATTTTATGAATGGAGGATGCCTTTAGGCACATGGACCTTTTTCTTTTATCTGTGTTTTTCCTTCCTCCGTTCATGGTCTCTTTAAAAAAAAAAAATAAAAAAAAATACAGAGATAATAAACCCCTAGCTGTTAATCTGCCAGGTGGCAGAGGTCTAGCTGGAAGGATATAGGCTTTGGATACCCGGGCTGAGCCACCTGCTCTAGCCTAGGGACGTTCCCAAGTCTGTGCGCCAAATTACTCTAATTGAAAGGGTGCTCTCTTGAGAGACTCAGATCGCAAGTATCTGACTCTCTCCTGGCGACCCTAAAACAAAAGCAAGACGTGCTAGCGCAGTGCTGAGTGGACTAGGCAAGGGACCTCACACAACACAACACTAGACACACAGGGACACAGACAAGAAAATGCCCCCAGACTCCCACGGGTATCCTAGTAAAGTCGTGCGGGTCCACAGG